>JAJKFI010000017.1:13325854-13370854 GCA_029204185.1 Lerista edwardsae | reverse complement strand
CTGTAGTCCCTCACACTGAAGGGTAGCCTATATCTGGACCCCAACATTTTAAAGGTGGGAAGCAATAGCTCAGTCCCTGACATTACCAGATTGGAGGGCCTGGAAGGAGCCTTGCCTGAGAGCTTGAAAGACGATTACCAATTGACGTCAAAGGTGTTCTGTAAAGGGGGGCAAAATGCTATGTTTTGCAGGAGCCTGCGCTCCTGTGTAAAGTGGACCCTTCCCATCACCTTCGGAGCCATTTGCAGCTTGGAGAGCAGGCTCCAGGGCTTTGCTCTGTGAGCTGCGAATGGTTCTGAAGGTGATGGGGAGGGGCCGGGTTACACAGGAGCTCAGGCAGAGGAGGAGGGAGTGTGACACGGGGGGGAGGCAAGTATGGCAGGCACTGACATGTGGTTGGGTGCAGTGGCATGGAAACACCTGCATCCTTTTCAGCTCCCCCACCCTCTTTTGAGCTTGGATCGTTCCTGAATGGAGCAATTCTGGGTGCGGGAAGGTGTGACCAGGCTATGCACAGGGCATGCTGATGTCACCCCCCCCCCGGGTACGTTGCAAGCCGAGTATGGCTCTGAGCTCAGGCTCCTGAAAAACATCTAATAGTGTTCCCTCCCCCGTAGGAACGCCTCTGGTTTAAGTTGTTGGTAGATGGACTGAGGCAGGATAGCACACCAGTTAGTTAAACAGGAGGCAGCCACAAAGACTGCAGGCCCAAACCTAACCAACTTTCCAACCCTGACACAGCTGTGCCAATGGGGCATGTGCTGCATCCTGCAGTGGAGTCGTAGTCACAGAGGCCTGCTCAAGGTAAGGAATGTTTGTTCCCTTACCTCGGAGCTGCATTGCTCTTATCCCTGCACTGGAAAGCTGGTTAGGATTGCACCCTGCCTCACACTCCAATGTAACACTGAGGGTCATAATAAGACTGCCATCCTCAGGATTCTGGTTGTTCTGTCTTCTTTATTCTTCAATAAGCAGCCTCTCTCTCTCTCTCTCTCTCTCTCTCTCTCTCTCTCTCTCTCTCTCTCTCTCTCTCTCTCTGTGTGTGTGTGTGTGTGTGTGTGTGTGTGTGTGTGAGTGACAACAGCCCAAATTGCACCTCCTGAACTTATTATTAATTGTTGTTGTTCAGTCGCTAAGTCATGTCTGACTCTTTATGACCCCATGGACCACATCTAGCTTTCCTTGATTCGTAGATCTGACGTTCCAGGTTCCTACGCAGTATTGCTCTTTGCAGCATCGTACTATCCTTTCACTTCCAGACACATCCATAGCTGAGCTTCCTTCCAGTTTTGGCCCAGCTACTTCACTCTTTCTGGAGCTACTAGTACTCATGTTCTGCTCTTCCCCAGTAGCATAATGGACGCCTTCTGACCTGAGGGTCTCATCTTCCAGTGTCATATCGTTTAGCCTTTTAGTTTTGTCATCCATGGGGTTTTCTTGGCAAGAGTACTGGAGTGGGTTGCCATTTCCTTCTCCAGGGGATCACGTTTAGTCAGAACTCTACTATGACCTGTCCATCTTGGATAACCCTACATGGCATAGTTCACAGCTTCATTGAGCTACTCAAGCCCCTTCACCACGACAAGACATTGATCCATGAAGGGGATCACGTATTATTAATTACCAAGGGAAAAATGCATGGGCACAAGCTATGCCCATAAGATGCCCCCTCCATGACTTAGTACATGACATAGCAGCTGGGGGGGCATGATTGAGAGTGGAATCCTAACCAGGAGTTATTTATTTAAAAGATTTATACCCCGCCTTTATGCCCGAAGGCACTCAAGGCGGCATTACATAAAACTATAAAATTTAACATTAAAAAACACTATAAAAGAACATTAAAACAACATATTCAAACAAAATTAAAAACACAACAATAAAATTTAAAAAACCAAACCCTGTGGATCATAAAAGTATAACACCCCAGCCAGTCAACCTGTCAACAATTAAAAGCTTTTTTAAATAAAAAGGTCTTCAGCCCCCGCCGAAATGTTAACAGAGAGGGAGCAGTTCTCAATTCTAAGGGGAGGGTATTCCAAAGTTGGGGGGCCACCACCGAGAAGGCCCTCTTCAAGGCCGCCACCCCTCTCACTTCTCCTGGTGGCGGCACAGTCAAAAGGGCCCCTCCAGATGATCTAAGAGTACGGGAAGGATTATATGGAAGAAGGCGGTCCCTCAAATACCCTGGACCCGAGCCATAAAGGGCTTTAAAAGTCAAAACCAGCACCTTGAATTGGGCCCGGAACAGAACCGGCAGCCAGTGTAGTCGCCGGAGCAACGGCTCGACGGAGTCAAACCAACGTGCCCCAGCAACCACCCGAGCTGCCGCGTTCTGTACTAGTTGTAATTTCCGGACCATCTTCAAAGGCAGCCCCACGTAGAGCGCATTGCAATAATCTAATCTAGATGTCACTAGGGCGTGGGTTACTGTGGCCAGGTCCGCACAGCTCAGGTACGGCCGCAGCTGGCGAATCAGCCGAAGCTGAGCAAAGGCTCCCCTGGCCACCGCCGCCACCTGGGACTCCAGGTGTAGCTGTGGATCCAGGAGAACCCCCAAGCTGCGAACCTGCTCCTTCAGAGGAAGTGCAACCCCATTCAGAGCAGGACGATAATCCAATACCCGAGCTGTGGATTCCGAACCAGAAGCCGGCACAGTTACGCCAGCCAAGTTTGGCTGGCACAAGGGCCACCGTAAAGTGCGTTTGGACCACTCAGAATCAGGGAGGATGGCGCACGTCTGTGTGCTGGCCTCTCTGACTCTGAAAGTGGTCCAAGCATACTTTACGGTGTCCCTCCGCCAGCCAAACTTGGCTGGCCTAACTCTGCCTGCCTAACTCAGTTAGGATTGCGCCCAGAATCCAGGGAATTGCAGGAGGGACAAAGATTTATTCCCTTTTCCTCTCTGGTGGGCCACTGTGGGAAACAGGATTCTGAACCAGGTATTTCCATCACTGCTTGCCCATGAAGTCTGGTGCATCATCTTGGAATTAACTTTCTCTTAGCCCAGCAGTCTCCTGTCAGGCTGCAGAGCTGTTGCAGGCCTAAGGAATTTTGTAGCTTAAGGAATTTAGCAAGGAGAGCCATTACTTGCAGTAATGCATCTCACCTGTAGGCTGTAGGTGCATGCTCTCCAGCATGTGAGCTACATACACCTGAAGGTGATTGCTTCTAGAGTAGGATATGAACAGTAACTATGGAGCCATTGATATGGAGTAGGACAGAGGCTGTTGTTACCTCTGTGTTAGTTAGCGCTGTTAGTATTGCTAAGTAAATGTTAGTGAAGTGCTTTGTTATTAGGAAGTGAGGAGAACTCACTCTGTGTGGGAAGTGAATCTATCTTATGTACTTCAGTAAGTTATGGACTGTGTGCATGTCTACTGAGAAGCTATTTGGAACTGCTTATCTATGCCTAAAACATCTAAGGCTGCTGCTGCTGCTGCTGCTGCTATCTACTTGTATATGACCTGGACTGTTGATTTTTTACTGACCTATGCTACCTGCTCTACCCTCTATGGATTTTATCCTCTTAATAGAAGCCTCGACTTAAAAGTACCATGCCTTGTTTGTTTTTTATCTTTTGGTAGGAAGCAAATTGCTAATGTGCTGGGACATCCGCTTAACTCTGCTGGTATTCTGGCTGTCTAGTAGTCTAGTTATTTTCAAGCCAATCATAATATCTCCAACCTGGAGACCTCTGCCTCACCTAACAGTGTCCCCAGTATGACCGGCTCTTACCATTTTGCAGAGGACGCTTGCAAAGACTACAGCCCCCAAGGGCCTTTTCGGCCAGCCACTTCCAGGGTCTGCACCCCCAGCATGCCTTGTGCACAGGGTTCTGTGCAGAAGCAGCTGGTTGCAGAGACTCATGGAGGATGCAGTTGGGGGCTTTGCAAACGTCTCCAGTGGAATGGGAAGAGCTGTTCATGCAGGGGACGGAGTAGGCAGATGCCGGATTCAGTAAGTACTTGGGCTGAATTCTGGATATCCCTGTCCTAGACTATAATACTTTGAAGGTTGCCAATGGACTAGATACAAACAAACAAACCTGGACCTTAGCAGCAGGTGGCTCTGCCACATTTAGTAGATGGTACTATTTATCTTCATGACACGAAAACATGATGCTCCATAACATAAATCTGATCACTACTAATTTCTGCAAGCCATGGGGGAAAACACAGCTTACTGGTGTAGCTAATGAAAGTGTAGCCCAGTGCAGAGGGAAAAATGATGCCCTGGAAGTGACCTCACAACAGGAAGTGGCATCACAGTTATATTTTTCTTGGGGTTTTGACTATAACTTTGATAGAACAAAGATATTGCACTCCAATTTGTTTCATTGCATTCTGCATGAAATTCCACATCAAATTATACATAACATGAATTATTCCTAAAAACTGTGTTTTAACAAATCAGTTTTTACATAACCGTTGTATTTTTTTTGTTTTCTGGTTTTGGGGCCATAGCATTGGATAGAGTAAAGATATTACGTTCTGGTTTATTTCATTGCATTCTGCATTAAATTTCCTTTCCAATAAAGTATAACGCGATGGTATTATTCATACATACCAAGATTTATACAATTATGGCTACTACTGTCAAGCTCAGCTTGTTGCCCCCCTACAGCTTGATGCCCAGTGTAATTGCACCCCCCTGCACTTCTTTAGCTATGCCCCTGGCACAGCTACATGCATTGTTGCAAAAGTTGGCAACCCAATCTATCTCAGATGTAGACATAGTTGGAAGGTTGTGATGAGGATGGAGCACTAAGGTTTTTGGCGCACTGAATGCACGCTGCTACAGAACGGCTGAGCAGAAGGCTGCAAAAACGGGAATAACCTCTCCTCTTTTCCTCTCTGCGCATTCCTCACAGCTTCAGCATTGTGAGCAAAACAGAACATTTATCGTCCTTTTGTTGCCGACTCTCAACTTCGACAAATGTTTTCTGGGTGATTTTCACCTCCACAGCAGGAGAACAAAGTCTAGAGATAATGACAGCCGGAGCACATCAAGGGCCCAGGAGCAATGTTGGACTACATACGCAAGCTTAAAAAGAAATGGAAGTGCACTTTTCAGAGCAGTCTCACAAAATATAAAGAGCCATGTGATTCCACAGCTCAGGTCTATCGTGCAACAAAAACAGGATTTCCACAGTGAACTGCTGACATAGGAAGGAACTGCAACTTCTGTTAGCTAGATAAGGGACCAATCCTACTGGGCACAGGCCGGGCATTACAAGCATACCGCCCATACTGATGTGGTAAAGGTGCCATAAAGTACCTCTAGCAATTACTGCCCCCACAGGCCCAGTGCCATCGCCACATGCACGGAGGTGCCCACATGGAGCCAGCAAGCAGTAAGTTTTACCATCCGTGGCAGTGTGTGCTTTCTGGGCAGACAGCAAGGGCAGAACTAGGCAAGGCAGAGTGGGGATGGGCCTGTGGTGACCTCCACCGCCAGATCTTATCCCCCACCTAGGGTTGCTTGATGCTCCACCAGCAAAACAGCCTGCAGAGAGTCAATGAGTTATATTACGGGAGGCAGGGCTCTCCCTGGGGGAAGGGACAAATGCGCCCTTCTCCCGAGGAGATCCTGGCAGCTGCTTGGCTGATGCTGGATACCTCTGTAGCCATTTGGCTACCAATGTGTCTGCGGCGCCCAAATAACTCAGGGCTGGGCTGCCTGTCAAGTACTTTTTGCTACTCCTCAGAAATCTGAATATGGGACCCCATACCTGTTGCGCCAGAGACTCCTGCCAGGCCCCCCTGGGGTCCCTGATGTCCATTTTAGGCTGGGTAGTTTCCCCTTTAAACAGCTTTGGTGCAGTAGTGGAGCAAACACACCTAGGGCTCACCTTCTCAGTTTGCCTGCTCAGTGGCCGCAATCGCACCAGTCCACATCAGCTGAAAGCCAAAAGTCCAAGCCAGAATCAGAGTCCAGTAGTCCATGAGCCGGCCAAGGGTCGATAAGCCAAATCAAGTCCATAAGCCAGTCCAAAGGTCAGGTGCCAAGAGAAGTCCATAAGCCAGTCCAAGGGTCAAGTACCGAAAGAAGTTCATAAGCCAGTCCAAAGGGTCAGTAAGCCAAGTCAGGTCCAAATCCAGGTTACGCCATGCCAGTCCATTATCCAAGCTCATAGTCAATAGCTCATTCAGGTTTGTCAGTTCTCTCCACCTCCTCTCACACCAAACTTCTCTCCTACTATGCACCCACACCTTCCCTTCCTTCAGGTGCTCCTTATGTCCTGTCTGTGAACTCCTAAGGGGCTGCACCTGTGCAGCGCAGCCTCTACTACTCCCCTGGGGTAGATCCTGCAATTACTTACACCAAGGGTGTAATGGTGCAAGGCTGGCACCATTCACTGCCTCCTTGGGGTGATCTTCCGCAGTTTCCGATACAATACCCAAAGCGCAATCCAAACCTGGAGCTAGGCCAGGGATATTTGGCTGGCACAAGGGCCACTGCAAAGCGCGTTTGGACCACGCTTAGAGTCAGAGAGGCCAGCACACAGACATGCACCGTCCTCCCTGACCGTCGGCCCCAGAATAGGTGAAACCAAATGCACTCAAGCATATGCAAAGAGTCTTTTCCTTTGTAGGGGGTGACCAACACCACCACTTATACGCACCTGGGACGGGTGCTTTATGTCCCAACATGCTTTACGCCCTTGTGCTGGCCAAACTTTCCTGGCCTAACTGTGCCGGTCTAACTTCAGGCTAGGATTGCCCCCCTAGTCACTGTACTAAATATTGTGTGGCTCATGGAGTTATAATAAACATGGAGAAGAAATGACATCATATTCTTGAAACTTCTGGTCTGGTCTAACAATATGGCCGACGCAATGGGTCTGGTCCCATGGTCTGGTCTAACAATATGGCCGACGCAACTCCATGGGTCTAACAATATGGCTGACTAATTATGCAGAATTAAACCTTGGAATTGCATATTAACTCCTAATTAGGTTACCAATGATGTTTCTCCACGATCACACGTTTTTATTTTCGTAAGTTTTTACTTCAGGAGTAAACAATTCAGTCCTAAACACTACGCGCAAAGCAATCTGAAATGCTTGGAATCAGCATTTTGAGTATAAAAACATGGCCACTAAGCCCGCCCCCTCCGGTCTCACTTCGTTCCTATCTAACTGCATGGGCAGGGCCACCCCCTGGTGTGGCTTCAGGCTACTTTTTAAAGAAGGTAAGACCCCCAACTGGACTGGATCAAGGCTTCATGAGACTCATCCTGCTTCCCATACACAGTGGCCCATTAGAGATCTGTAGTAAATCCACCAGGGTGAACATGCCCATGCCCCATGGAGGCTCCCCAGTGCACCAAAGCTGTGCTGGATATAGCGCAGGCCCCCTGGCCTTGCTATTCCAGCGCAGCTTAGGATTGCGCTTCCCAGTCTCTTTACTGAATTTGCACCGTACTGAATTCACAGGTTTAGAGCTGAACAATATCCGGATGGCTGATCCCCAGAGATGCCCTGAACTTCATGACAGAAGAAAGGCAGGCTCTAAATGCAATTAATTGAGCTTGATGTGAAAAAGAAAAAAATGCCTGCTTCTGTCTGCCCTGAAACATCTGCCAATCAATTTTGTCGGATGCTCCTGAGTTTTGGTATCAAGCAAGACGGAGAAACGATTCTCTATCCTCTTTGTCTCCGTCCTGCTTGCATGAGCCACTGTGCAACCTGCGAATTAGCATATTTAACGTGATGGGAAATCCAGGCCTGCCTCCATCATCATTGACTGTTGTGTGCCATGGAAAACATATTATTTTAATTTTCTGCACAGTTGTATGAGGCTCTGGCAATTATCAGCCAGAAAACATCTTAGGAGAGACGGCAAGCCCAAAGAAGCAAAGAGGAGAATGCATATTTGTTCCCTTATAATCATTAGTTATACACAGCATCGCAGAAATCTCCCAAACAAGCAAACAAAAACTGACAGCAATGTAACAACATTCCATTCCCATATGTTTATTTCATTTAATTAAACGAAAGATGTTGTCAATTTAAATAACACAAGCCTCATTAGTCTACTGAGACGGCGTTTATCTGGCTAAGATTACCGGACTTAAGTGCTTTATTGCCTAATTGAGAAGATGGGGTCACACCATTGCTTGACTTTTGCTTATGATGCTTATTATGCTCTAAAAATTCCTTTCTTACTGCCATAGTCCTGATAATTAAAACCTGCCTTTGAATCCTCAGGACTCTTTCTGTCTGATGCCTGGATTTTCCGAAGATGATGATGATGAAGAAGATCAGTGGGACAAAAACCAGCAGAATTCTTGAAATGTTGTTCAAAGGTTTCCCCATGACCAGATGGTCTAGCTGTGACCGACTGTAAGGGGGCGGTGCTCATCTCCATTTCTAAGCTGAAGAGCCAGCATTTGTCCTGAGGACAAGCTTCCGTGGTCATGTGGCCAATATGACTATACGCCAAGGCACACGGAACGCCGTTACCTTCCCACCAAAGTGGTACCTATTTATCTACTCGCATTTTTACATGCTTTTGAACTGCTAGGTTGGCAGGAGCTGGGACAAGCAACGGGAGCTCACTCCGTTGCATGGTCTTGAACTGCCAACCTTCCAGTCAGCAAGTTCAGCAACAGCAGTTGCTGTTAGTGCCACCACCTCCCACCGATGTTGTTCAAACCCAGGGCCAAAAGTATGACCTCATCCTTGCAACTCACGTACAGAATGGCTTCATATATTTCTGCACATATTAATAGCTCAGCTGTGGGAATAAAGAATGGATTAGAGCAGTGGTCAGGGAACAGGGGTAAATTACCCCAAATGGGCTAAAAATGAAATTCCTGGGGGTAATGGACGGTCGCACTGCCGAGACACAGCCAGGCATGCATATGAATTTATACACACGCCCGGCTGTGTCTTGGCAGCGCAACCGTCCATTACCCCCGTTCCGGTTCCATTGCTGGCTGGCTGGCTCCGTTTTGTTTTGTTTTGCTCCGCCCTTTACAACTTCATATTTACATAGCATTAATTAAGCTCATTAATTAATCAAATAAAAAGCAATGGGTTCCAATATGTAATTTTTTTTCTTTTGTTCTGGCGGGGGGGGGGGTAACATTGGCGTATCTAAATATATTTTGGGGTAAAAGGTACAAAAGTTCCCTGACCCCTGGATTAGAGGCATACTTAGTGTGATGCAATTGGGGTGGGCACTTCAGGTGCCAGCTGCAGTGGGGCGCAGCAGGAGGGAAAAGCCAGAGCGTTTTTCGGCCCGCCCATCCTCCCCTGTGTTTGTATGGCTGAAATGGGGCAGGGGGTAGGGGTGGGTACTGCCGCAGGGTGTGCGGTGACACAGGGGGTGACGTTATGATGTTGCCTTACCCCTGGTACAATTGGAGCCCACTATGGCTCTGGAATGGATATGTGAATGAATATTCTGTGCAAGAGGTTGGTTAAAAAAATGGTTAAGAATCAAGTCTTTATTGAGGGTTAAGCTCATGAACTTAAGCATATGGGGCACCTGGTGGGCCGCTGTGAGATACAGGAAGCTGGACTAGATGGGCCTTTGGCCTGATCCAGCAGGGCTCTTCTTATGTTCTTATGGATTTCTTTATGGCTTCTTTTTAGAATAAAGAGAGGAAAAAGATCATGGAGTAAAAAGATCCAGTACAAAAACAAAATGGGTAAACATGGTCTGAATTTCTGTATGGAATTTTGCCAATGCACAGAGCCAGCCCAAGACCTCCTGATGCCAGAGGCGGCATGCCAACCCCTACCCACTTCCCTGATGATGTGCCCACTTCTGCTCCTACCATTCTGCAATGCTCAAGCTCAGCACTCTCCGCCCCTCCGCATTCCTCTCTGTCTCCATCTTCCTTTTCCAATCAAGGGAAACAGGAGGAGAAGCCAAGTTGATGAATAGATATGGGTAACCCCCACCAATCAGCTGCCTGAAGCAACCACTTCAGTTGGCGTCCTGGACGGGACATCTCATGTTCCAAGGAATCATACAATGATAGAGTTGGAAGAGACATGCAAGGTCATCCAGTCCAGCCTCCTGCCTGTAGCAGGAACTCCTCCTACAGTATCTCCAGCAGGAGCCTCCTAAGACTCTTTTACTAATGCATTTTTTAAACTTTTTTTACTAATGTAAGAGTATTTTACCAATCAATCAATCAATCAATCAATCAAAGTATTTATATACCGCTTTTCAACACAAAGTGGTCTACAGGCAAATAATAATGATAAAGTTAAATGGCGCCCGGTCCCAAAAGGGCTCACAATCTTAAAAAATGATGCAGAACACCACCAGCAACAGCCACTAGAAAAGATATTGGGCTGGGGTGAAGAGGGACAATTACTTTCCCCCTGCTAAATCTAAGAGGAGCACCACTTGAAAAGTGCCTCTTATTAGTAGTAGTAGTTGTTGTTCAGTTGCTAAGTCGTGTCCGACTCTTCGCGACCCCATGGACCACAGCACACCAGGCCTCCCTGATCTCAACTAGCTTCCGGAGTTCGCTCACTTTCATGTGCATTGCTTTGGTGACACTATCTAACCATCTCATCCTCTGCCGCCCCCTTCTCCTTTTGCCTTCAATCTTTCCCAGCATGAGGGTCTTTTCTAAAGAGTCCTCTCTTCTCATGAGGTGGCCAAAGTATTGGAGCTTCAGCTTCAGGATTTGTCCTTCCAGGGACCAATCAGGCTTGACTTCTGGTAGGATTGACCGATTGGATCTATTGCAGTCCAGGGGACTCTCAAGAATCTTCTCCAACACCATAATTCAAAACTCTTGGTCAGTTAGCAGGGGTTAACTGTCGAGAATATTTTACTAAAGTAAGAAATTGCTTAAAAGGGAAATTCCAAGCTTGGGATTGTTAGTAAAGTGACTGAAAATAAAACTCATATTCACCTAATTCACATTGGCAAAACAATCATATTTGGAATACAGTGGTTTTATTGAGGGTTAAGCTCATGAACATAAGCATATGGGAACTTTAAGGCTTCGATTTAGAATAAACAGAGGAAAATATAATGGTAGACTCATACTGGGCAGGCAGGAGGCGCCAGCAAAATAGCAGATGCAGATCCAAGGAGACCCCTGGGGCAGCCGAGACTTGATCGAATGAAACTTCCCTTAATATTTATTTTATTTGGAAAATTATATCCCAACGTTCATGCATCAAAATAAATGCCCAAGGCCAGAGGCGGAGGAAGGGTGTAGCCCGGGATGGCGTGAGCCATGGGCTCCGGCAGTTGTGGGGTGCCTTTGCGCTGAGTCTGCGGACTAACCCACGCGCTGTCTGGCCCGCCCGCTCTCCCTGGCGTCCGTTCTGCTCCAAAATGGAGCTATTCTGGGTGCAGGGAGGCATGGCTGGGCGACGTGCTGGGGGCGCGGTTTCGTCGCCCTGCCATGGGCGCACTCGGGGCTCCGTTCGTCCCTGCCCAAGGCGGCTTACAAAACTGTAAATGTAAAATACATTGCAATAATTAAAGGGAAGGAAATCCAGACAAGGCATTAAAACTTTAATTTTAACAGTTAAAACGCTAACAAACATTAAAACAAAGCAAAACCTAACACACATCGACAAGCCATGGGGGTGGGGAATTAGTCCAGGGTAGCAGACAAGCCACAACACTATTGCAGAGGCACAACCAGTCACCTATCAACCAAATGCCGGACAAAACAAGGTATGTTTTGAGCCCTCTCTGAAAAGGCATGATGGAGGGGGGTAGTTCTTAATTCCGCTGGAAGGGAATTCCATAGTTGTGGCACCACTATAGAGGAGGTTCACGCCAGAGCCACCCCTCCCCACTAACTTGGGATAGAAGTGGCACTAGAAGGAGGGCCCCTTCAAATGACTTAAGAGTGCAGGATGGAAGGTATGGGAGAAGGTGGTCCCTCAGATAGCCTGGACCCAAATTGTAAAAGGCCTTAAAGGTCTGCACCTTGAATTGGGACTGGAAATGAATGGGCAGCCAATGTATATGCTGAAGCAGTGCTCCAACCACCTGGGCAGAGCAATCCTAGCTTGCCCTTGGCACCAACGCTACGTCATAGTGTCAATGTGACGTTGGTAGCGTTGATGCAGGGATGCTGATCGGCACCCCTGCGTCGGCACTACTGCAATGGGACTGGCATTGCAAGCAGCGCCAGTCCTGTTGTACTCACGCCAAGCCTCCCTCATGTTGGCCAAAACCGGCTGACACAATCAATCAATCAACCAACCAACCAACCAACCAACCAACCAACCAACCAACCAACCAACCAATCAATCAGTAGTATTTCTATACCGCTTTTCAACACAAAGTTCACAAAGCGGTTTACAGGCAAATAATAGTATAAACTTACATGGTTCCCTGTCCCAAAAGGGTTCACAATCTAAAACAATGCAGAACACCACCAGCAACAGCCACTAGAAAAGACACTATGCAGGGGTGAAGAGGGACTATTACTCTCCCCCTGCTAAATATAAGAGGAGCACCACTTGGAAAAGTGCCTCTTGCAAGGGAGGCTCTGTGTCAGGGCGGACATGGGATTGGCAGGGGGAAGGAGGTTGTGGGTGCAGTGGCGGTGCTAGGGGGTGCAGGCCACACAAGGTGACACACACAGGTGGGATGACACCAGTGATGTCATGCAGGGGGTACACGGGGGTACGCGAGTACCGGTTCCTAGGATTACGGCTGGCCCCGCCCATTTGCCCGCCCACATCGACTCTGCCCCCTGCAACGTTTGAATTTCCTGCACGTTTGAGTTGCCTGCACGTTCTCAGAGCCAGGCAGGCCTTAACATGTTCTCGGGGTGCTGTGGAATACTGTTGCAACTGTTGGGTCAGTTTAAAATCGTCTGAGGCCTCAAAAAGGGCTTTTTTCATGTCACTTCCTGCCACGACCTCACTTCTGGCTTATGATGTCACTTCTGGTGGGCGGGTCCCGACACGTGCCAATCAAAAGTTAGTACCTGTTCTTAAATCATTTAGATGACACCACTGGATGACACCCCCCAGGGACCAAAATTGCAAAAATCACGGTTTTAAAAGGTATACATGCTGTATACTGTTGGATGTGGAATTTCATCTGGAATTCAATGGAAGAAACCAGAGTGTCCTATCTTCATTCTATCAAAAGTTATGGTCAAAAAACTAAAACCTGAAATGAAAACTTTTAATGTAAAAAAATCACGATTTTTTTTTTTTAAAAAATAGCGGTTTAACAGAATAACACCATCATGCTATATACTGTACTGTTGGACGTGGAATTTCACAAGGAATTCAATGAAAAAAAAACCAGGAGTGTCACATTTTTATTCTTTCAAAAGCTATGACGAAAAACTGAAAATACAACCTTTTAATGTAAAACTCGTGATTTTTTTTTTAAATCATTACTGGTAGTATGAGTCAGTTCTCATTACCATGTACCAGAGCTAATACTAGAATTCTTGTGTGAGTGTCATCAAATTGGCCACCGGTTTTTTTGTTGGTTACTAATATGTTGGGTGACCTGTACTATGGTTAAATAAATAAATAAAGTTGATGGGGGTAACACCAGTGATGTCATCCGGGTGCGCCAGGAACCGGAACACCCGGATGATTGGCAGCCCTCCGCCCCTATGGCGGAGGCCAGCCACGCCTCCCTGCGCCTCCCTGCGCCTGGAATCGCTCCATTTCAGAGCGATTCGGACACGCGGGAGGGCGGGCGGGCCCAGGAGCAGCTCGCCCGTCCTCGGGAGAGGTGGCGTGGCCCGGGCCCGTCCGCGGAACTAGCGGAACGGCGTACCGGTCCATTCCGCCAGGATGACACCGCTGTGTAACACCAACCCTAGTAATAACACTGCATTTAGGTTGTGCATATGGTTTTGTAATTTATTCTGTATGGTGTGGGAGGAGGAGACCCATTATCATGGGGGTGATGCACTGACCTCCTGCACCAGGTGACACAAATTGCACTCTAAAATGCTCTCTAAATCATCTAGCCCCTGTGACCATTTGTACCACCACATTCTGCACTAATGGTGGAGATTGCTGCAAGGCTGTCAGTTTAACCCCATGCTGCCCAAGAGTATGTGACAGCCCTCTACAACTAAGGTTGCAGAAATCTGCTCTACGGCCCATAGGATCCAGAGTTCAGACTCCTTTCATGATTTGAACAGCCTTACAGTATTAAAACATTCTGTTCCATTTTTCTAATGAAATATATTTTTCAAGAGCCCTCTATTTTATCGTGCCTCCACTTAATTGGAAATTCTACTAATGACAGATAACAACATCACATTAGAACGTGCAATATTTGTTTTTTCACAGATGGGCAAGCCGCATAAAATGGTTTGGAATGTTCTTTGTGGCAATAAATCAGTTTCCCGTGAATCTACAAATTCCCAGCAATTTCATTTATTTTGCCTTAAATCAGAGTTCAGGCCCTGGTGATGTGATTAATGGCAGATGTTCCACATGTGTAAATAAACACAAAGCCATTCATTTTATTATATGGCAGTGCCGGCTTGCAGTACATTGTGACGGCTCATTTTCAACAGTTGGAGTGAAAAAGGAACTGGGAAAAGGACACCTAGGTGCTATTTCTCACCTGGCTTTCGTGCCTACCTGCTTATCACAAGCTTCAGACCACACTGTTAACCAGACTCTTAACAGCCAAGAGGTGTCACTAATTTTAATTAGTGCCAAGCTCTTAGTCCACCTGATTTCTCTCTTTTTGTCTGTCAAGTTCTTTGTTCTTTTGATCTTTGTTCCTTTAAGTCTACAGCTTCCTGGCTGCCTTAGTTGGCAACTATTCTGAAAGAGCATATTGGATTCGAAGAAGTTTTGATCTCATGCAGCAGGGCTTTTCTCAGGCTTTTACTGCGTGTTTAGAAACTTTTCTGCTTTCTTCGGAAGGGGTCCTGTGCTTAGAATGGCTAGCCACACCATTTTTTTTACAGTTGACAAGGGATGCCATACCGCTGGCTGGGGGCTCATGCCCCTCCCCCATACTCCTGTGGCACCCCTGTGGACCATTTGTGGCACACCAATGTGCCATGGCTGAATGGTTAAGAATCGCTGGCCTAGTAGTGGATCAGACTGGAGGAAGACACTGATACTGAATAGAGAAAACACTTTAATGTCTATTTGCAGAGATGTTATGGATAAGCACAGAATTGCAGATCCACACATGCAAATTGATCATGATCGCAGAAGGTACATCAAACGTCGTGCCATTCACTCCGTGGTGAGCCCTGTCCAATGCTTACATACGTTTTGCGATAACAACACCAAGACGTTGATGCATCATGGCACCAGTGCAGTATGATCATATAAATAGAATTGCCCACTCCTCCATTCTGCTCATTCTCCACCCACGTTGAATGCATGTGACACCTTGCATCAGTGGTGTCATTCAAATGATTTAGGAACAAGAACTCACTTTTGATTGGCACTTGTCGGGAACCCAGAACCAGCCACGGAGCCCGTTAGGATCCGGAACGCCCGTTCTGGTCCGTTCCCCCTGAATGACATCACTGCCTTGCATGGTGCTGCTACACCGTTGCCCTTGTGCTATACTGAGTTGCTCTACTGGTTCGTGGAAGTGTGCATTATGCCAAATGCATGTAACATCATGATGCCCTCGCTAATTTTCTCTCTTTACTGCCATACACATTAGATCAGAGAATTGGGGCTGGGCCACTTCTAGAAAGGCTCAACTTAACATTACCTTCTTTTCCCCAACCTGTGTTAGCTTGATTTGTGAAATTTTGCCTATGGGAACAGAAGCTTAATCTGCAAAGCTAATTTGCGGAGTACTTTTAGATCATTAATTCATGGGAAAATTGGGACCTGTTACCTTTTTTTTTCAGCTTAACATGTTTCTTATTCCATAATGGAGTGCTAATTTTGTTTTACCACCTTTGACCTAAATAAATATATGTGCCTGAAATTTTGCACTTACATATACACATTCTCATCTTTCTTGAGCTTCCTGAGCTTGCAAAGAGTAATTTTAAAACAGACTACAATTCTGCAAGGTAATCCATACGCATGCAGGCAGAGGACCACTTCACAGCCAAACAGCACAACCTAGGCATGGATACTCAGAAGTACGTCCCATAGTGTTCAGTAGGGCTTAGTCCCAGGACAGTCTCTATAGGACTGCAGTCTTGGTCTTCATGTACATGTTGTGTCCACTGTGCACAGGGAAACTTTGGTAGCCACAGCTACACAGATGGGACTTCTGTCGGTGCAGTATGTGAAAAATCTGCTACTGCTCTTATGGAAATCACCAGTGGAAAGTTGCAGGTGTATCATCTAAAAAAACATTTTTGCATATGTGCTGGGCATAGTGTGGAAGGTTCCATCCACTCTTCTTTATTGCTCAATATATGAGCAAATAAGACAGAATAAGACATCACTTGAATTGCTGACACATATCCAAATGAAAAGGACCCATTGAAGGTTAAATTATTCAGGGTCACAACATTTTCATTAGCAGGGCAGCACATAAAAAGAAGCTCTGGGCAAACAAACGTGATGAACTTTACATGAGCACATCGTTATGTTTTAGTTTGCTGTGTCTTCCTTTTAGTGTCATTCTCACCAGCACACCTGAACCTTGCGTTGTTGCAAAGCACTTTATGGTGCTTTTTTGCGACTATATGTGCTGGTGGAATGTTCATTCTGCTGCTGCAGGCCCTCGTTAGGATTAGGCCATAACTAACTTAACTGGCCAGTTCCTATAGGTCATTTATGGTGCTGGAACAAGTGTGGTGCACACAGCTTTGCAGTTGGCAACAGAACCACACTGCTGCCACAAGTGGTGGGCCATTGGGGGTGCAATCCTAACCTGGAGTTAGGCCGACGCAGTTAGGCTTGCCAGGTTTGGCCGGCACAAGGGACACCATGAAGTATGTTCGGACCATGCTCGGAGTCAGAGAGGCCAGCACACAGACCTGTGCCATCCTCCTTGACTCCAAGAGTGGTCCAAACATGCTTGACGGTGGCCCTGGTGTTGGCCAAACTTTGCTGGCCTATCTGGGCCAGCCTAACTCCAGGTTAGGATTGTACTCTGGGTCTGGTCAATGTTGGACAGAGGACATCTGCCGCAGGGAAAATCTCACAGGTATTAAGAGGGAGGCAAAGAGGGGGTGGAATGGGGCAGACATGATCAGAACTGGAAGGCGATGGGGGAAGGGAAGAAGGTGGATAGGGATTGGGAAGGTATCAGTTCAGTGGCATTCCTATTGTTATTGTTGGGGGGCAAAAGCCCTGAGCTGGTGGAGTGGGGGGACGGACGGACAGTAACAAGGTGGCTCGCCTCTTGCAGAGGAGAGCTGCGGAAACAGAGTTTGGCCCTCCCCCCTGCTCTTGCATTAGAACAGCTCCAAAATGAAGCCTGGCATGGTTGGGGTGTAGAGGGGGCGACACAGGGGGCAGGGAGCCAGTGCAGGGGGTGGTGCTCCTCGGACCTTACTCTGGAGCGAAGCCTTGGCTGGGCTTGCAACAGGGTCAGTTTGTCAACCACTCCCTTCGTGGACCTGGTCCACCTTCATCAGAACACAGGTTTGCGCCGGCGATATTGCTCAAGCAGGGCCAGGTTGACCCATGGCAGAAGCAAGGGCTTACCTTGGAGGAAGAGAACAAATGTTCCCTTACCTGAGGAGGCTTCAGTGTACCAAAACGTCGCCATGGGATACGGCAGACATTACGTTGGCACAGCTGCATCTTCACATGGACAGTAAGGTCGGATTGGACTGTCACTAGTGACGGAATTAAATAGTAAGTTGAGTCAAGCAGCTGCTTTTCTGTATACCGAAGGAAATATATGTCTGAGGGCACAATCCAATGCTGTGCTGGAACAGTGAGGCCAGCAGGCCTGTGCTGTACCCAGTGCAGCTTTGAAGCACTCAGCAGCCTCCCCTATGGATTTCTTGGATCTGGGCCTGCTGTATAATAGGCTGTATAGCAGCCACAGAGCTGAGAACACCATGTGACTGTATTGGAAAAGACAGGAGATACCCCGAGGATAAGGAGTGGTATCAGCAATGGCCACTTGTCCCAGATAAACCAGGGGTTATAGGGTTAATCCCAGAAGGTTTTGCAAGCCTTGGGAGCACAGCTGTAGGCTGTTGAGGCTCTCTGGCTATAAGGAGGCCAGCACAGGTGCAGATGGGCGTGGCTGATGTTAGAGTCTGCCCAGCAACAGACATGGATTGGCTGGACTCAGTATAAAGCTGGAGGCAGGAGCTGGAGAAAGGGATCTGGGATGGGACCTGGGAAGGTCCTAGGAAGGCACCTCGGTTGGTGCTGGAAGGGAGAAGCTGTATAGGTACTGGAGGATGGTACCTTGGTAAGGAGGGCACCAGGTGGGTGCTGGTTGGCTTACTAAGGAAAGGGTGGATAAGCACCAGGAAGGTGCTGGATGGACGGATTGCTGGCCTGAAAGACTGCTGGACGGACTGTGCCTGAAGGACTGGATGGATGGACTGACTGGCTAAGGATGGGATTTGGTGGAACAGTGACCCAAATTGGGGCTGTGCGGCCTGGAGGTGGCCTGGATTGAGGCCTAATGGCTGCATCCCACCCCTGCTCCCCTCCCGGCCCACCCTCCCCACCCAGTTCCTCCCTCCCCTTTGCCCTCCCCTCACCAGAATGAGCAGCTCAGCATGGCCTTGGGCCAGCGCCCTTGGACTGATGTAAATGGCTAGCATCGGCCCAAGGGTACCCTCAGGATTGGGCCCTCAATTATAGTATGCATGTGAATTATGGTTTAACATAGTTGACACTATAAAGTGCCTATAGATTTTCTTGAGACCCCCTGTAGCTTTGGGTTTGGTTGCCCACCACCCACTGTTGCCCTTATACCAAGTGACGTGCGTGCATGTTAGAATCAGCTCCATGTTCTTCTATTCTGCAGCAACAACCAGCCCATTTTTTTTAACTTACTTCTGTATTGGTTGTCAACAAAACCGTTTTCCACAAATATAAGCAATAAAACAGGAGACAAAAAAATCAGATCAATAAACACATAAAAGAGGAAGCAGTTCTACAAAATCAAAGTAGGATTCACGACCGCATTATAAAGCAAGTTACTGAAAATCAATGGATTGAATCCAGAGTTGCCCTTCTGTATGCAGAAAGTGTCTTCTTCTCGGTTCTTTTACATGTGGCACTCGAGGAATGCAGGTGAAATCGGATGCATCCTACAGTGTTCCTTTGCTTGCAACCTGGAGTAAGGGGATTTCAGTCACCTTACCCTGTGTCGCACACCATCCAACGCTATAGGAATACTTGGATCTGCTCCTGCGATTTTGCGAGTGCAAATCCAAGTGGCCCATGACATGGCAATTGAGTTGGGGACAGGGGCAAGGATCCAACCTAGGTCATTCAGGATGGTCCCAGCCCACTCCCAGGCTAAATCTGCCCCCTGAGCTGCCCTTCCCCGCACCCCAAAACCACCTCTGTATCACTCCCTCCACCCTCTCCCACCCCCTGCGCAACCCCCGTATACAAACCCACGTGCTCCAGGCATGGGTCCAGAGCCTTCACATCACTTGGGAGCCACCAGAAGGGAGTTGTGCCAGCTCATGGTGGCGGGTGGGGTTGGATTGCACTGTAAATATCTTGCTCTTAAACCTTACATGGCTTTAAAGGTAGGTTAAAGGCAATTACAGCTTAATTGTAAGGCATAATATCAGCAAATTGGACAGCAAATTGGTGATTGGACAGATTTCTGGAGGAAAAGTCAATCGTGGGCTATAGGCCATGATGAGTTGTGCAACCTCCTTACGTTAGTATTAGGCTACTTCAGAATGCCAGATGCAGGGAAGTAGTAATGAGATGCAGGCATCTTGTTTTCTCGTTTGCTCCCTGAGGCACCTGGTGGGCCGCTGTGATATACTGGAAACTGGACTAAATGGGCCTTTGGCCTGATCCAGTGGGGCTCTTCTTAGGTTCAAATGCAAACTTTAAAACACCCAATCACATAACTGCAGAGTGCTAAATATTGATCACCATCCCAAAACATGGCAACCTACAGGCATTGCCTTGCCCAACTTCCATCCTGATTTTAGCCCATGCTCTTGCATATAATGCAACTGGGGTGATCATTCTCTCCATCGTGCCTTTTAGCAGATGCTTAGTTTTCTTAGTTGTTGTCAGCATTTTCCAATTTGTCCTTAAAGGAGACTGTCTTTGTCCAATGGACAGTTGCACATTATGAGTGACCGACTACATGCTGTGAAAGGACTGGCTTGTCTGCAGTTTAGCTACTAGGCTTATGGGTATTGACTGCTCCAATGTCAGATTGATCTCTTTTAATAAAGATTCACTGACTTAACACAAATTGCATCCAGAACATTATGACATTGTAAGAAAATGTCTGTGAATGCATAGTGCAGGTTAAGCCTAATGATCCACAGGTTTCATATCTGCATATCTGACTAAACATGGGGCCCTTGGATTAGTTTGAAACTGAAACCTCTGAAGGCAACCGGAGATGTGCTCTGGTTGCCTCCAGAGGCTCTTCCGAGGCCCGCTGAGGCCGCTGAGGCCATGAGGTTCTCGTCACGTGGCCTCAGCCGGCCTCAGAATGGCCTTTTCAGCCCCCCCCCCAAATTACTTCTGATTTTCCACAAAAACCAGAAGTGCCTTATAAAGCATTACAAGCAGCGGCATCATGCAGCTGGAATGCTGGGCAGGAGGAACGGGTGAGCGGCAGCCCGCCCGTTGCGTCCCGCTCCATTTCACCGTCTTCCCCGCCCCCACAGGGGCGGGGAAGATGGCAAAATGGAGCAGTATGCAACAGGCGGGCTGCCGCTCATCCATTCCTCCCGCCCAGCATTTCGGCTGCATGATGCCGCTGATTACAAGACCCTGGAGGCCAGAGGAAGCCCTGGAGGAGCTATCCTCCGGTTAAGTTTGGGGAAGGGGTGGGCTACATTCCACTGATTTTTTTAAAATCTGCAAGGGTTCTAGGAACCCATGGGCAGGCCTTTCTGAAGCCCCACCTGGGTGGCCATTGAAGCCCACCCACCCCCCATCTACCTGGGCCAGTCATAGCATGAAGAAGACCTCTCCTCTGTTTCAGGTAACCTGCCTTTAAATTGATAATTCCACTTAAATTAACCACCAACTATGCAATCATGTAACATGACAATCCTATGAACCCTTGGCAGGGAGTAAGTTGCCTTGAACATAAACAACCTTGAGAGTGGTTTTTGGAGGCTCTTTGGTCATGAGCCTTGTGGAGTCCCCCATTTTTATGAATATTCACTGGCCACCCCGCACATGCCTAGAAATTGGGTAGGAGACAAAGGAGAACCACATCCAGTACGGCGTCTGTTCTCTCCCTGCTCCGTCTCCCATGGCTTTATGGGTGATGGGGTTGCAGAAGACATCCTTCTTCCAGGACACCATTTAAAAATTCACAGATGTCCAATGCAGTAAGGAAGAGGCTCTTCCATTGCAGTGGTTTCTCTGGACTCTGTTGCCAAGCACATTATGGAGAATGGATGATGCTGGATGATGGGGCAAAGCAGTGGTTGCAGTGAATGCAGTGAGTGAGGTTGTTCAACTCACATCTGCTGCTGCCCTGAAACAGAGGAGGGTTCTTCTTCCCGCTACAACTGGCCCAGGTAGGGGGCTTCAATGGCCAACCAGGTGGGGCTTCAGGGAGGCCTCGGCCATTGGCCACAACCCATCCTGGCTGACCAGTTGACATGGGCCCTAAACATAGTGGTGCTTACTGCCAATGTGACACATGTTGCATGGCGCTCAAAGCTCCCGTCGATTAAGCTACTGATTCAGATCATACTCTCTCTTATAGGGAATTCAAATTTTGCCAGCTATTTCCTGAGGTCAGGTCAATTTCAAATGCAGCAACCAGCTTTCAGCCAGCCTCTGCTAAGATCATGAGAAAGTCAAGATCAGAGGAGCTTCTTTATCGGAACATGAATCTGATTAGTTGAACACAAATTGTATTGATTTACTTAATCAGGGCTCTCTGCTAATTGATAACAATGTTACAAAGAGTGAAGGTTTCATCAAAGGTATTTTGTCTGATAAATGCATTCACATTGACTTGCCCTTATATCTACCATGCCCTTGTTGATATTGTTCTTCATGTGGCCCTCAAATGTATCTTTTGAATGAGAAACTGCATGTTCCACTTACATACAAACTCAACAGAGAAAGGCCAAAAATACAATCCCATCCCAAGAAATTTATCAAGCCAAGCAGTATGTTCTTAAAGACCTATGTTTTTAAGGGCATATTCTTCCTCAGTTCCTCCCCCCTTTTGTTTAATTCTCATTCTATTTATTTCCAGAGTCCCAAGGGGGATGGGACAATCACACCTCAATTACTACACCAGATCCCAAGATCAAGCTCTACCCAAGTCTTCAACCTTTAGAAAGGGAGAGAGATCTCTTTTGAGGTGGGCTTCCATGCTTTGGTTGACTAATATTGTTGTTCAGTTGCCAAGTCGTGTCCGACGCTTTGCGACCCCATGGACCACAGCACGCCAGGCCTCTCTGTCTTCCACTAGCTTCCGGAGTTTGCCCAAATTCACATTTGTTGCTTTGGTGACACTACCTAACCATCTCATCCTCTGCCGCCCCCTTCTCCTTTTGCCTTCCATCTTTCCCAGCATGAGGGTCCTCAGCAGGCCTTCCATTGGTGGGCTCACTGGGCCTGGCTGGCTGCAGAGCTTGCTGTGGCATGCCCAGGGCATGGTGCCCGGGTTTGGCATCCACAGATGCCCAGGATCCGTCTGGCTGCCACTTGCCCTCGAGTGGCAGGGTGTATGGTGTCCTAGTCCTGGGCTATGTTGTGGGAAACTCCTTGAGTTCCCTCGTTGCCCAGGGGAGATTGCACCACCCATCATGTGTAGCCTACAATGGACACCAGTAGCCTACAGTAGAGCTCACCAGTGTCTAATCATCTCTAAAAGGTAAAGGTTTCCCCATCACCGAATGGTCTAGTCATGACCGACTATAGGGGGCGGTGCTCATCTCTGTTTCAAAGCCTGTAGAGCCGACGTTTTTTTGTCCGATCCTGTGGCCAGCATGACTCTACGCCGTAGCACACGGAACGCCGTTACCTTCCCACCGAAGTGGTCCCTATTTATCTACTTGCATTTTAGGTGCTTTTGAACTGCTAGGTTGGCAGGAGCTGGGACAAGCAACGGGATCTCACTCCGTCACACAGTCTCGAACTCCCAACCTTGCGGTTGAAAGCCC
The DNA here is from genome assembly GCA_029204185.1 of Lerista edwardsae. Lineage (NCBI taxonomy): Eukaryota > Metazoa > Chordata > Lepidosauria > Squamata > Scincidae > Lerista > Lerista edwardsae. The sequence continues at coordinate 13,347,655 of JAJKFI010000017.1, read as the reverse complement.
AGCAACAGCGGATTAACTCACTGCACCACCACATCCCTTTTAATCATCTCTAGTCAAGTGCTAGTCTAAACTAGAAGACTTTCTAGAGACGTTCTTCTTACAGAGAACTAATGGCCAGCCTGCGGGGCAGGTGGGGCCTTTCCAGTGCCTGCAAACCCTTTATTGCCCAAGAAGTAAATGCTTCAAACTGCAGTACTGGAGCTCATCATACTCAGCAGCTTTGCACAGAACATTGTTCTCCCCAGCTTCTAGCCCCAGCAGTTCCTGACATGATGAAATTTCAGTGAAATATAGAGTTGATGTTCCTGAAATCAAAGCTGTGTAAATCATTCTGGCTAAGCCCACAATTGGCTCAGAAAAAAAGGTCTTCCTACTTTTGATTGGATGGTGGTTGTGGGTTTTTTTTCGCGGGTGTGTTTGCTCTGGAAGAATGCAGCTATATATAGAAGGAAATCTAGGTGTAGATCTTGATTGAGAAGACGCAAATGAACTTGTTTCCCCATTAAGCCACCTCATTTGAAATTTGCAAGATGCCTCACTTGTGCTTGATCATGTCAACAGAGAGGTAACCTGCTGTAGCAGAACTAAGCTTCCATTAGGCATCAGGATGTTGAGTCTTTTCGTCTTCAGATGAAGCTAAATCCAACCCCTGCTTTGTGCTTAAATGCCCGGGCTGCTCAGCTCAGCAGTCTGTCTTTGATTCCAACACCGTCTTACAACTGTGATGCCGTGACACTGATTTCCTGCAGAAAAGTGTCGGATAACGAGGTACTTAATGAGATTAAGTGGTTCCAAGATGCCGCTTTCCCAAGCAGTCTGTTTTCAGATGTGGGTTTTTTTTAGTCTTTTAAAAGACCACATTAACAGATAATTTTGGCAGGACGACGTTGATTGAACGCACTGGTTCCTGGTAGCTAAAATGACTCGAGAAATCCATTGAGTGCCAAAGATATGCATCTGAGTTCTGCCTCCCTCCCTGGGTCACCCCGCTCGCGGGAATGCCCTCCCCTTGCCCCCAAAAGCCCCCCTTCCCCTTTTCCCCCACAACCAGAAAAGCCCTGCACAGGTCGAACTTGGCCAGTGCAGAAGCAGCTTATGGCCACCCACTCCGGCGCATCTCAAGTGCTTGAGTCGATACGGCACGCCTTGCGCTGGCACAGAAGTGCCTTATGGCACTTTTACAGCAGTGTTGGGGCCTGGGCCGACGCAATACACCAGGGTGCTTTTGGATGGTGCCTTCAGAGACTAACGAGGGCTGACCTAATCTCACAAATGCAGTGAGATGTGGGAGGGTCTGCATGACATTGGGGAACTAAAGGATGAAACAGGGTGATTTCAAGGGAAAGGTGACATTCCTTACTACGATTTAGCAGAGCTGGGTTTCCTATGCAAAAACACATGTCTTTTACTCTGCAATTCGGATGGCCTAATCCAGGGGTCTCCAAATTATGGCCTGGGGGCCACATCTGGCCTGCAGCAACTTAAAATATTTGACATTTTTACTTATTGTGAGCACAATCCTAACCTAGAGTTGGTCCGGCACAGTTAGGTGAGCAAAGTTTGGCCAGCACAAGGGACCAGTCTCGGAGTCAAAGAGGCCAGCACACAGACATGCACCATCCTTCCTGACTCCGAGAGTGGTCCAAACAAGCTTTACGGGGGCCCTTGTGCCATCCAACTTTGCTGGCCTAACTGTGCCGGACTAACTCCTGATTAGGATCGTGCCCTGTATCTCATTTCTCATTTAAAGCACTGCATTGTTCCTTTGTAAATATCACATTTCTCTTTTGTTCTGAATCATATTGTGCTGATTACAAAGAAGATCCACATAAAACTTATTCAATCATTTAAATTTCATTCATTTGTTTATAATAAGTGAATAACCCTTGCTAACTGGGCAAGAAGCACTTTTTATGTCATGTTCCTCTTATATGTAGCAGAGGGAGAGCAATTGTCCCTATTCACCCCTGCGCAGTGTCTTTTCTAGTGGTTGATGTTCTGCATTGTTTTAGATTTGGGATAGGGAACCATTTAACTTTATTACTGTTTGCCTGGAAACCGCTTTGTGCACTTGTGTTGAAAAGCGGTATATAAATACTATTGATTGATTGATTGATTGATATTGATTGATTGATTGATTGATTGATTCATTGATTCATTGATTCATTGATAAAACTAGTTTTTTTCGGCCCACAAGATTCTGTAAAATATATGATGTGGCCCTTGTACTGAAAAGTCTGGAGACTCTTGGTCTAATCCTATCACTCCTCCCTGCTGCCGAGACTAGCTTTATGTTGTCAGGAATGGCCTTCCAAAAGGCTGCAGAGCCACAAAAATGCCTGCCAATGAAGTTAGGTTGGTGGGAAGGGTAGAACAGAGCAAACTGGGGAGGGCTGCAGGCCATGCTGGAGGGGGTGTATCTGGCATGGGGGACTTGCTCTCTAATTGCTGCATGCCCCCTTTCTCTGCTTGGACTTGTGCCAGCAAAACAGGGGACCCATCAGTGAGTGGGAGGCTTATGGGCTTAGCCCAAGCCTCCCAATCTCCCCCCACCCCCAGCAGATCATGCATCATAGTCTGTCTTGGTGCAGTGCGTGCTATGGTGGAGGAAAGGCTAGGATTGGGCTATCAGAGTGAGAGCTGGCTAGAAAGCGTCCTATAGGATCATAGAGTTGGAAGAACCTACAAGGCCATCTGGTCCAACCCCCTGCCTATAGCAGGAAATCCTCCTGCTTCAAGCCTCTGCTTGAAGGTCTCCAGAGAAGGAGAATCTACCACCGCCCTCGGCAATCTGTTCCACTGTCGAACCACTCTTATCATCAAGAAACTCTTCCTGATGTCCAACCAGAATCTCCTGTCTTGCAGTTTGTACCCATTGGACCTAGTTCTACTGTCAAAGGCAGGTGAGAATAGATTTGTCCTTTCTTCCTTATGACAGCCCTTCAGATATTAGTGCACATTGTGTAATTTGTTTTACTTTTAAGGGTTAATATTGTTTTTTTATTTTTTATTTCCGTAGACTCATAGTTGGAAGTGATCTACAAGGTCATCTAGTCCAACCCCCTGCCTGTCGCAGGAAATCCTCCTAGAGCATCTCTAGCAGGTGCCTGTCGAGCCTCTGCTTGAAGGTCTCTAGTGAGGGAGAATCCACCACCTCCCTCGGCAATCTGTTCCACTGTCGAACGGCCCTGTCGAAAATCATGAATTGAACTTGCGCTGATTCAACACTGATACTGAAAACTCTGATGTTCTCAGGAACTTCTTTAGAGGTCACTTTGGAAGACATGGCTCTCCCACTTCTTAGAAAAAAAGAAAAGGAAGGCACATGATGTGAGTGAAGGAACTGAGATGATACGATGGGCCAGGTCTGGGTCAATTCCGAGTGCAATTAAGTCACCTTTGCAGACTCCCGTCTTGGCATTTCCAGGTTGTTTGATGAGTAATAGATTAGTCCTCACACTGAGGGAAGAGTTATAAATGTTCCAAATTAAGAGCATTAACTTTTTAACTTGCGGTGGTGAGGTGCTGCATAACTTAATGATTTTCTTTGGAAAACTGTCTCTGGAGTCATTTGTCTCATTTACAGTGCCTTACTATTTTCTAATTAAAACTTGCTTGACACCTTACACACCAGGAGGTGTAGACAATGTATCTGGTTTCAGATGGGGCAGCCTATGGGCCTTAACACCAGTATATACCGCCGGCTCTGGGTGGGCAGTAGATTTCCTCGTGAGGGAGCAAAAAACGAAGTTTGGCAAGCGCTTGAGCTCCTGTGTAAAGCGGACCCTCCCCTTTGCCTTTAGAGCTATTCACAGCTCAGAGAGCTGGCTTGGGGCTTTGCTCTCCAAGCTGCAAACCACAAGGGGGAGGGGCTGCTTTACACAGGAGCTTAGAAACCGCAACACTTTGCATTTTGCTCCCCTATAGGGGCCTCTGCCTCTGGGGCCTCACAAGACAGAGCAGTGCATCAAGACCCACCAGGGAGAATGTAAGGTTGCAGGGCCAGAAGGTTGGGGAACTGCTGGCCTATTCAGTTATTATTAAAACATTCATGCGTGGTGCACCCTTAAAACCTCACCCCTTGCACTGATGCACTTATAAGCCCTGTCCTGCTCCCACTGGTCATGAGTGTTCATCTGCAGCAACAAATATGGTACTCAGATAGAGAGTCTTCCCATGATAGGGAAGTTCTCTCAGATAGTGCTCTCGGTACTGGCTTATTTGCCCTTAATGATCTCATCCAAAAGCCTCATCAGATTGATTTGCAAAGCATAAAGATGTTCTCCTCCTCCCTAAGGGCTGATCCCCAGTTGGTGCCTCCCCCCCCCCTCTAATTGCTGTATCTTCTCTAACCTGGATTAGACTGTTCTTAGCCAATAGTCTAATCCAGATTAGAGAAAATGCAGCAGAGAGAGAAAAAAAGGCACCAGTGCAAATATAAGAACCAAGAGCACCAACCAGTGGTGATCCAACTGCTATGTGTGTGGGGGGGGGAAGTGCCCCCGGGCACCGTGCCAATGAAGCAGGCAGTTCAGCATGGAGGTGATCCCCTCTCACAGAGGCAAGCAGAGTTTGGTCTACCCGCCTGCCCCTGTGCTAGGATGAGTCCAAAATGGAACGTGGCATGGCACGGGAGTGGCAGGGGTCGTCATAGGGGTGTGGCAGGGGGCAGGGATCTGCAGGCCTGGCCCGAGGCAGAGAATTGGCCAGGTTCTCAACTGGCACCATCTAGGGCACAAAAGATGAAAATGTTCACCATTGATTCCGAAGGAACGTTGTCTTCACCCCACAAGCAATAACTTTGATCCACATTTTTTTTAAAAAAGGTGAAAGGTGCATCCCTAGTGCTAACTGAGTTACCAAAAATAATTTGAACACCTTTTTTGGAATTGTTAAAACTCTTATAAACTGAACTTTTATAGTATTCAGGTGGCATTTTTATTACAAAGGGAAATGAAAGCTACAGCAAAATAAAATAATACAGCAGTTTGTATGCATAATAAGGGTATTTTCAGGCTTACCTAGCTGGGATTAAATGTTATAAGGGATATAAATTTATGTGCTCCAGTATGTCATCCAAACACAAATTTCCTAGCGTAGAAATACGGATGCATCACTGGAATGCATAAGACCGCAACCCAGATTGTTCATCGTGGTTTCCTTTTCCCCAAAAAATAACAAAATGCAATCACCGCCATAGACAGAACATTAAACTACAAAACTCACAGTCTGATCATATGTGACAATCCCATATATACCTATGTATTTCTAAGAACTCCCAGCAGATTACAACTGTCGAGCTGTCAGTGAGCTGATTCCAATTGTATACTGCACATCACAGTTCTGGCATTCATTTATGAGTGGAGTATGCTTTTTTTTCTTAACAGCTTTCAAGGCTTACTAACTCAGGGAGCCCTTTCCACAATGATGCGTTAGAGCAACATTGGTAGAAATGAAATTTCCAGTGCATCATTGGTAGAGAATGGGTTTGTGTCCATTGAGGAACCTAATATGTCCACCTAAAAACCCCGCCGATGATTCTAGGGATAGCTTGGTGCACATTGGGTTAACAATGGATCCTGGTCAGTCCCGACGGACCATTCCATTACCATGTGAGATCATAATATGACCTGAAATGCACACAGTTATGCAGCTGAGCTTTTCAGGGGAAGAAGAGGAGGGAACTGGACAGATTTCTGGAGGAGAAGTCCATCGCAGGCTCCAGGCCATGGTGGGTGGTGCAACTTCCATACTTTAGAAGTAAGCTACCTCAGAATGCCAGATGCAGGGGAGTGGCAATGAGATGCAGGTATCTAGTTGTCTTGTGTGCTCCCTGAGGCATCTGGTGGGCCACTGTGAGTTACAGGAAGCTGGACTACATGGGCCTTTGGCCTGATCCAGTGGGACTCTTCTTATGTAGGATGTGGCGGCAGCTGCTATCCCTGCACCCTCCCAAGCCTGATCCTCTCCTTCCTCCACCCAGTTCTGCTCCTCCCCACCTCCTGTACCCCCAAAATGCTTACAATGGCCCAGTGGTTGGATAATATAGGTAGGGTTACCAGATTCAAACTGGGGCAGGGTGCTTAATAAAGTAGCAGTTCTCTTCTGTCACACAGTTTGGAAATTACTACCCTAATAGTTTCCTTCGCATCACACATTTATCCAGAATTTGGCTGATTTACCTTGACCTTGGGTGGACATATGCTGCCCATCCTGTCGGCCACTTCTGTGTTTTCTCCTTGAGCTCCCTCTTCGTTCTGACATTCTGACAAAAATATATATATTTAGACCCACTACAAATATTGCAAATTAAAAATACTGATAACCATGACATGGGCGGCTATTTCTAGTGTGGAAAGCACCGCGGAAGTGCGGTGAAATTTGTGTTTAACCCAGCAGGTTGTCTTTCCCATTATGCAGCAGACAGAGAACTTGACACAAATGAGACTTTCCGCTGGGGTTGTCAGTCAGTCATGTTAAGCGCGTGCCAATCACCGTCAATGAATGCGCCGGCAGGCCCTCTTCCTCTGATTATTTCCAGCTCGTTTCAACAGTGCGAGGACAGCGGGCTTTGTGTTCCTGAGGTGGTGGGCGCATCTCCACCGTAGGCATTTTGCTTGACAAAATCCACCTGAGGTGTGCAATAATTGCTGAGGTACCTGCTACTTGGCGTGTTTTATTACCTAAATAATCAATGACAGCTGAAATTGTGCTTTAAGAAACAGCATAGATTTTATGTGTTAACTATCTAGGGGCTTTTCCCTTCTCATTGTCACTTGCGTATAAATGCCTACTCTGAATGAATCATACGTACGAGGTGAAGAAGCTTGTGCTGAGCCTGAAATGTTCAACTCTTACCTCGGCCCAGGACCGTATTAACCCATGGGCTTTCAGGTATTTGGGTCCCCCTCTGCAACTCAAAAAGGGGGGGGGACGTGGTGGCGCAGCGGGCTAAACCGCTGCTGCTGGGCTTTCTGACCGCAAGGTTGGGAGTTCAAGACTGTGCGACGGAATGAGCTCCCGTTGCTTGTCCCAGCTCCTGCCAACCTAGCAGTTCAAAAGCACCTAAACGCAAGTAGATAAATAGGGACCACTTCGGTGGGAAGGTAACGGCGTTCCGTGCGCTACGGCGTAGAGTCATGCCGGCCACATGACCACAGAAGCTTGTCCTTGGACAAAACGCCGGCTCTACAGGCTTTGAAACAGAGATGAGCACCACCCCCTACAGTCGGTCATGACTAGACCATTCGGTCGTGGGGAAAACTTTACCTTTACCTGCAACTCTGGAAAAGGAGGGCACACACCTAGCCCTGTTCCTTGTTACAGCCCCTCTCCTCGCATACATCTCTCTGCTCCTCCCCTGTCTTCCCCCAACTCCCAAGCTAGCAGGCAGCTCATGCCACAGGTCCTGTGGGTACAGCTGTGAGCAGTGGCAGGCCAGGGAGGACGGAGGGGTGTCTGCCATGAGCCACAGGGCCTGAATTGAGCCTTGTGTTCCAACATCAGGACGGATTAAGGTGCAGGTAACAGTGTCAAATTGATGAACTCTACTGTAGACCCTGCGGGACCCCTATGCTTCAGCCTAGTCAGCCTAACGGATAATACGGCCCGGCCTCAGCCATATATTGAATGGCCTTGAATGTGCCATTATGCCTTGGCCTCCATGGGGATGGAAACTGCGGACTAGATTTCAACCACATGACCCTATGAAGTTGACCTAGGGCCCAATACCGGGCCTCACAGCCTTACAGTGCCACAAAGCACCTCCAGCACCAGTGGTAAGCTGTTTCCACCTGTGCCGGGCCAATGCTGGCCCCCCACTTGCCAGGAACACGCCGCCAATGGCGGTGAGTGCACTGGTGTTGTGCCAGATCTGGGAAGGGCGTTCCTGGGCAAGGGAGGGAAGAAGCAGGGGTGAGACCGGCAGCCACCTTCACCACTGGATCCCAAGCAGTGATGTCAGGCCGCATGACCCTACACAGAGGTCCTCTTGTCCGCGCCATCTAAATAGCCAGTGCAGAGGTGAGTAGACTACCTTACTGCAGGGAAAGGAAACAAATGTCCCTTTGTCCCAGGAAGCCTCCTGCAGCTACCTGGCTGCCACAGGATGCAGCGTTAGCTGCTTGGTTACTGCTGCTTGCACCAGCGATTAGCCAGCTCAGGCTTGGGCTGTTGTACTACAATGGACCACTGGCCCATCAAGATCTGTACAGTAGTGGAATTCAGGGGGTTCGCCCAGGTTCTATAGAACTGGTTGTTAAATGGCCGGGCCCCGCCCACTCGCTTACCTCGGCTGGCTTCGGTGTTGTTGTTTTTTGCTTCGGCTATGACATCATAGAACCAGTTGTTAATTCATTTGAATTGCACCGCTGAATCTGTAGCGACTGACAGCTATACAGCTATCAGAGTTCAGGTCTCTTTCCAAATCCTACACAGCTGCGCCACACACTTTAGTGGAACACCCCTTACTACCCCTAGCAGTTCATGACCTCCGGCCTCACTCTTAGAAACTTTTGCCCTTCTATGTATGAGGAGAGACAGACACAAAGTCTGTTGTTCTGGATGCTAACCAACCATTTCTCCATAGAATTACTGTTTGGCTGGTGATCGAAGGGAATTGTCAGAAGATGCTCTCAGCATCTGGAGATCGCTCTTGAGATAATGTTTTGTTAGGCAGTCATCACAGACTGAGGAAGGTGATGCCTCCACAAGCTAAGTGGAAGGGCCGTGTGTGTGTGTGTGTGTGTGTGTGTGTGTGTGTGTGTGTGTGTGTGTGTGAAGAAACAGGGAGTTTGGAACAGATGTGGGTGAGTACAACATAGGGAGCCTCTCTCTCTGGATGTGGAATCAGCCTTGAGGAGATGTCTGTTCTCTGCCTCCACTTATGCTCTATTTGAAGATTCGTAACCATGAATATGCCATACGTTTCCAGGGTTATCTCCTCCAGTCAACCCAAGTAGTGCTATCTCTTGAACCTTTGACCATTTAGGGAAGTGAGGAACATACAACAATAACTCCATTATGTGGTAAAGAGGTACTACTACTCTATACAAGCTTATGCTACATCAAATTGCTTGTTTTTCAGAAGCCTTGGCTAAGTACGTCTTCTGTCTCTGAGCAACCACACTGAGGGCACAATCCTAATCTGGAGTTAGGCCGGCACAATTAGGCCAGCAAAGTTTGGCCGGCACAAGGGCCACCATAAAGTATGTTTGGACCAATCTCCGAGTCAGAGAGGCCAGCACACAGACATGCGGCATCCTCCCTGACTCCGAGAGTGGTCCAAACGTGCTTTACGGTGGCCCTTGTGCCAGCCAAACTTTGCTGGCCTAACTGTGGTGGCAAGGCAGAGCGATCCTAACTGTGCCAGCTGGGCAGCACAAAGGATGGAGCGCCGACGTGGGTTTGAGTAATGGGATTGGCGCTGCAGGCAGCATCAGTCCCGTTGCGCCCTCGCTGAACCTCTCTTGAGTCAACTGAAGCCAGCCAGTGCGAGGGGGGGGGCTCCACACAGAGGCAGCAGCAGGATTGGCAGCAGGAGGGAGACTGGGCGGGACGAGGGCAGGACATGGGCGGGCTTGGGAGGTGGCCATACGGCTGTTTCCTAAGCCCCATCTGGGAGGCCACATGGCCCTGATTCAGGCTGTGCGGTCTCCTCGGATCTGTGCCTGCTATTTAGCAGGCACAGATCCAAGAAGCGCATAGGGGAGTCTGGAGCCTCCCCTACAGTAAGGGAGTGCACATTCCCTTGCTGCAGGGAGGCTTCAGCCTCTATTATAGTGCGTTAGGATATGGCGTTGGCCAGCCGGCCAACCTATTCCAGCACAGTATGGAATAGGCCTCACCATTCCAGCGCAGTATAGGATTGCACTCTAAATCTGGGTTAGGATTGCACCCTGAATATTGCAAGACTGTTCCACCTGGCATCATGGACGGTGCAATAACAATCTCATTTCTTTAAACATGTTCTCCAATTGTTTTGTGTAGCAAGTCTTTTGTCTTCATTCTCAAGCCATGTCATAATTGCATGTGAGCAAACATGTCTATAATTGGATTATGTATTTATTTTTAAAAAGAAACCTTTGCTCTTAAAAGGTAATTTAAACTCCTTTTCAAGGAGAGAACTATTTTTTTTTTTTGTCATGGGCATGCTGTAAATCTCAGAAACAAAGTGCACGGCACAAATGTTTCTCATTCCCTGCCAAGGTGTCTAAAATCTTAAGAATGATTAAGAAAAGTTAACACTGACAAAGTTTCTCATATTTCCCATAATACCGCCACACAATCACAAATGCCACAGGAAGTAGGGAAGTGTTTCCTTGGAGAAGCAAGAGCACAGAGCAGAATGGGTTTGGCTACAGCGTTTGGGGTTCTTTAGTTTAGAAAAAAGGTGCCTGAGGGGGGACACGATGGGCAGCCCAATCCTAAGCAGCGCCGACATAGTAAGGCCGACATAGCAGGGCCATATCCTAACCCCAGCAGGAGACAGTAGCAGCTCAGTGCAGGGCAAGGGGAGGATTTCCCCCTTGCATCCGGGTAAGCCCCAGCCAGCCCTATGGGGCTGCTCGGCTCTGTGCCTGCTGTTTTGCAGGCACAGGTCAATGTGCACAGTAGCAACCCAAATTGGGGCCGCCCTGGCCGGTGACGGGGTTTAGGATGTGGCACTACATGTTATGCCAGAGACGTCTGCCGGGCCTCCCTGGGGTCCCTGATGCCCACTTCAGGCTGGGTACTTTCCCCTTTAACCACTTTGGTGCGGCAGTGGAGCGAACACACCTAGGGCTCACCTTCTCAGTTTGCCTGTTCAGTGGCCGCCATCGCACCAGTCCACATCAGTTGGAAGTCAAAAGCCCAAACCAGAATCAGAGTCCAAGGTGCGGGTTAGTCCACAAGCAAGGTCCAGTAGTCCACAAGCCGGTCCACGGGTCGGTAAGCCAAATCGAGTCCGTAAGCCAGTCCAAAGGTCAATAAGCCAAGTCAGGTCCAAATTCAGGTTACTCTACGCCAGTCCGTTATCCAAGCTCGTAGTCAATAGTTCATTCAGGCTTGTCAGTTCTCTCCAGCTCCTCTCACACCAAACGTTTCTCCTACTATGCGCCCACACCTTCTCCTTCCCCCAGATCAGTGGTGGTATCTAAAGCAGAAGGAACCGGAACACTGGGCATCCCGTGGACAGTTGATTGGCAGCCCGTCCGTTCCGTTCCGCCGCCTGCCCGCCCGCTGTGCGAGCTGCCCCCGGTTGGTGAGCCCCACCAGGCACCCGGCGCACCCCCCACCCGTCCCCCTGGCAAGCAGAAGCCCCATCCGAGGCCAGGGGAGTCCGCGTGGCGGGCAGGCAGGTGGCGGAACCAAACGGACGGGCAGCCAATCACACATAAGTCCCGCCCAGCGTACCGGTTCCTCCCGCTTTAGATACCACCACTGCCCCAGATGCTCCTTATGTCCTGTCTACAAGCCTCTGAGTGGCTGCAGCTGTGTAGCCCAACCCCTGCTACCTCCCTGGTGTTGATCCTGTTCACCATCCAGGCACCATCTCCTGCCTCCTCGGGGTGATCTTCTGCATTTTTACTACACTACATCCATCATGCATCACTGCCCCCGTCACCGTGCACTGTGCCACCCAGTTACGCTCCCCGGCACACCACTGGAACACCCCAGCAAGGTCCTGCACAGACCGAGTGCTGCCACCGTTCGACTGGCACTGCTGACAGGCACAGCTGCACCCATGCTGCTTGCGCTGATTCAGCGCCCAACGCACCGCACAGATGCTCTTGACGGCACGTTTGCGACAGCGCTGGACCGGTGCAAGAGCATAGCACTGGCGCAACGAGGGTATAGGATTGTGCTCTGAGAAGTACAAAATTATGCATGGGATGGATAAAGTGGACAGAGGGATGCTCTTTTCCCTCTCTCACAACTCCAGAACCAGAGGACAGCCACAAAAATTGAGTTTTGGGAGAGTTAGAACAGACAAAAGGAAATACTTTTTTTTACTCAGTGGGTAAATAACCTGTGGAACTCCTAGCCATGGGGGGGGTGGCGATGATGGTGTCTGGCCTAGGTGCCTTTAAAAGGGGATTGGATAGATTCTGGAGGAAAACTCCAATACAGGCTACAGGCCGTGATGGGTATGTGCAATCTCCTTACGTTAGTAGTAGGCTACTTCAGAATGCCAGGTTCAAGGGAGTGGCAACAGAATGCAGACATCTTGTTGCCTTATGTGCTCCTTGAGGCATCTGGGCCATTGCCCTGATCCAGCAGGGCTCTTCTTATATCCTATCTCCAATGCCTTGTATAGAACACCACTGTCTCAATTGTTATAGAAACCTGTGCTTGGGCAGACATAAGTGTTATAAGGATCAGTTTCTCCTTTGGTTGGGGTTGTCTGATTTTGGAGCCATTGATTCCAAACTGAAAAGCACCAGAGATTTCAGTTTGCAATATCTGAAGCAACCTCTGCAACATTATTTAAAGAATTGCCGGGGTTTTAAGGTATAAGCAGCCATTATCATAATCAAAAGGCTTGGGAAGTGCTGGGTGCCACCAAAACAGCTCAGATTAACGTTGAAAGCATTTCAATTTCCATACGGCTTTTAGGCTGCTGTTATCTTGGCTTGTGCCGATCCGGTGGCACTCATTTGCAAGCTACTTTTTGAAACTAGGCACTTAAATTAATGCATTGTCAATTGGTTGTTATGGCAGCATCGAATTAAGCAGGAGGCAGGGCTGCAAGGGCCATGGGGGTGGAATCGCAGTATTCCTTGTTAGGTACCATTGGATTTCTGAAGAATACGTGCCTGTCTGCCAATCTCCCAGTAAGCCTTCAGAAACTCTCAGTGCAGCATTGACCATGCCCATTAATAATATTTGTTGTTTTCAAATGCCTAAACTGTACTCCGACAACAAATTATATTATTGTGTATGACTGACTGAATGCATACTTATTTCCTTCGCTGGCACAAGAGAAGGAGCAAGTAGACCCAACACATTACAGCTACCAGATAGTGAAGACCTGTTTTCTTGGTCTTTGAGCTTAATGGTTCAGGACACAAATGGGGAAAACTAAAGTGGAGAGAGAGCAGTGAAACGTGGTCCAGAAGGGTTGAGGAGGCCTGATGCCACCTCCGCGGGCCTCCCCAATGCTTAACATAAACATAAGAAAAGACTTGCTGGATCAGGCCAAGGGCCCATCCAGTCCAGCTTCCTGTATCTCACAGTGGCCCACCTGTACCACCACAGATGTTCCTGTACCATCACAGATGCCTCAGGGAGCACACAACAAGATGCCTGTATCCTGTTGCCACTCCCTTGCACCTGACATTCTGAGGTAAATTTCTGAGGTAAATATTAGGTAAATAAAACAGAATTTTCTATCCTGTCTGAGGGGAGGGAACTATAATAATTTGCAACCCAATCCAGGCCACAAGAATGTAAGAAGATCCCCGCTGGATCAGGCCAAAGGCCCATCTAGTCCAGTTTCCTGTATCTCACAGTGTACTGGTCCAAGACCATAATAAACTAAACTAACTAACTGTATCTCACAGTGGCCCACCAGATGCCTCAGGGAGCACACAAGATAACCAGATATTTATGTCTCGCTGCATCTCCCTGCATCTGGTAGCCTATTACCCTTGCCTCAGGAAGACACCAGACTGAGGTTGGGGTTTAACTTTATTAAACACAAGTGTAAATCATGAGACCTTCTGAACACCTGCCTCTCCCTCCCAGTCTGGGACTCCCTCCCTAGCTTTGTGGCTGGATCGGAGCTTACTTCCTCTTTTCGCGCAAAAAGAGGAAGTAAGCGCCGATGTGGCCAAGGAGCTATTTTAAGCACCAGAGAGGCCCACAGTGGTGGCAGGGGGCCTCCCCAACCCTTCTGGACGCCCCTCAACCCCCCCACCCAGGTAGGGAATATGCCATTAAATGCCCACAGTGCCACAATAGCTGTTCATGACCTAATAGGCCCTATTTATTAGGTGATCATGAATACATCTTTCCATGTTGCCTTTTTATTCCCATGTTCCCAAACTGACAGCCCCAGAGATCCAGCATGATGAAAGCCTGGAAGTTCCAAGAACCACACAGGACTGAAATGAGGAATATCTGAATTTCTAATTCATTTACCTGTGGTAGTCACAGCTCCCCTGGAGATTAGCGGAAGAGGACACTTCTTTGGTATCAAACATTTGAATCACGGTGATGTCTCCAGGGCTTCATCTGCAGCTGAGGATGTGTCAAGTCTTTGTTACTGCATGGGAATTAGAGTGTCACCAAGAGTTTATCTCACTAGCTTTTCTCTCTCTTGTACTGTAGAATAGCATTACAAGACACCTTTAGTTCTTCAGTTTAAGTCCAATCCTAAGGGCTCTATCATCGGCAGTGCACTTGTAATCCTGTCTCCAGGTATTGTAAATGTGCCATTGTTTTGCCACAGCCACAGCTCCTGCCAGGGGATGAAGGCTCTTTTGGCCAGTTGTTGCTCAGTCGCTAAGTCATGTCCGACTCTTCGTGACCCCATGGACCACAGCACGCCAGGCCTCCCTGTCCTCCACTAGCTTCTGGAGTTCGCCCAACTTCATGTTCATCACTTCGGTGACACTATCTAACCATCTAATCCTCCGCTGCTCCCTTCTCCTTTTGCCTTCCATCTTTCCCAGCATGAAGGTCTTTTCTAAGGAGTCCTCTCTTCTCATGAGGTGGCCAAAGTATTGGAGCTTCAGCTTCAGGATTTGTCCTTCTAGGGAGCAATCAGGCTTGACTTCCTGTAGGATGGCCCAACTGGGTCTCCTTGCAGTCCAGGTAAGGGGACTTTTGGTCAGAGGAAGGAATAAATGGTGTTCAAGGCTGATTTACACATAAAAGACAAGACTTTATTACAAATAACCACAAACATAGAACGCAGGAGCACCTCTGAACCCCAGAGGTATCTCCAGGCATGCATACTTACAGTTGGGCAACCTGCCCCAGGCAACACAGCCTCCAGCAAAATCTGGGGGAGTGTTCACCCCCCCCCCCCCGCCAACACAGCCTGCTGGCATTCAAAGGTCCAGGGGCCAAGTTAAGGCCCCAAAGCAAGGCTTTTATTGGCCAAAATACCAGCTGAATGGCCATGAGTTCATTAGCTGGCCAATCCCACACATACACTTGCTTGAGTGTGAACTACACACAGCTGATGATCATTAGCTGCATTTCCACAAGAAGATGTGCAGCAGCTGGGGCTCTTGGTCTGTGTCCAAGTTCTCCTGGTGGTTGTTTTTTTTGGGGGGGGAAGCTCCACCAGGACTCCCAGAGGGCAGGAGACACCCAGATGATTTTGGGGGCTGGCACCGGCCATTGAAGCCATAAAGTAACTACCATCCATACTGGGGCCACACCAGTTGGCATTGCACCTCAGAGTGGGCAGTACTGTGGCCAGCACTTCAGCAGGGCCTGGGGTGAGGCCAGTAATGGCATCTAAATGATTTAGCAACAGGTACTCACTTTTGTTTGGCACTTGTGTCGGGGCCCGCCCACCGGAAGTGAGGTCATAGCCGGAACCCAGGAAACGCCCCCAGGAACCACCACACCTCCTTGGGAGGGAGCCCCAGGCAGCCTACCTGCTCACGCTGCTGCTGCTGTTGGTCTTCCTCGCTCCGCTGCCTGCCTGGCTGCCTGCCTGCCTGCCTGCCTGGCTCTGAGAACATGCAGGCAACTCAAACGTGCAGGCAATTCAAACGTTGCAGGGGGAGGAGCGGAGCGCCGACGGAGTCAACAAGTGGGTGGGCGAATGGGCGGGGCCAGCCCTAATCCTAGGAATGGGAACTCGCATACCCCCGCGTACCTGCTACATGACGTGTCTGGATGAGGCCTGCCAGTTCTGGGGGGAGGTAAGGACGGGGTCGAACAGATCAGGCTTGGCCTTCTATCTCCTCCAAAGGCTCATGGACTCACACTCTGACTCCAGACTGTGCTCTACTCAGAGGTAATCTGCATTATATTCAATGGGGCTAACTCCCAGGAAAGTGACTGCACCTTGGGTGTTAATCTGAGTGAGAACATATTGTATCAGCATCATTTAGGAACTCCAGCTGGCAGCCTTACCCCCTTGTCAGCCCAATGGAGTATCTCAAGGGATGGGAATGTTTGGGGAAAGAAGTTCATGAAATCCCAGGAAGAATTTTCTTGTTTTACCCAAATGACTTCTCTGTTTACTTGAGCATATGGTGCACTTTGGAAGCAATAATGAGACGACCACCATGCAAGATGGGAAGACGAGGCTCAGAATAATATCACTTTCTCGATCAAAAACAAATCCTGGAGCTAAAACTTGCAAGGTTATAAAAGATGAAAAGTAATTAGTTGGTGCCAATTTGAACCTGATATATGTTATTAAACGCTGATGCTGAAACTGAAATATTTCAGTAAGGAGAGAGTAAACATGGATCAACAATAAAAGGCTGGTAAGCCAGTGTTTTTGGGATAGAAACACATGTTTACACTGCCTCAGATAGATGCAAAAAATCAAGCACTGGCCTGCAATTACAGTCACTCCTTATTATCTGCTAGGGGTGGGTTCTTGGAAATCCTTGTGCAAATTCACAGTTAACAAACCATTGATCCTATGAGATCAATAGGGTTACATGCAAGGGGAACTTTATCTGCCACGGGAAGAATCCAGCAGAGACTTTCAGGAAGCCAGCAGAGTGCAGCAGGGAGTGCCAAAAGATCTCTGAATGCTGCAGAGACCTTCCAGAGGCTGCAGGGACCTTCAGAATGGCACCTGTGACCAACAGGGACCCTTAAACCTGGCTGGCAGATGCTTCTGCCAGCCATTTTAAATGGGTCAACACTGGTTGCAGGTGCCATTCTGAAGGTCCCTGCAGTCTTTGGAAGGTCTCTGCGTAGTGGATAAAGAGGACAGAGATGCAGATAACAAGGTAAGTAGCGGTTCTGCTTCTCACAGATAAGCAAATTTGCAGATAGTCACTGTATTTTATTTCACAAATGTGCAAAGATTCTAAGGAAGAAAAAGAAAGCAAATGCAGGGATGTTCTGGAACATTGTTAGAGTTACAAGAGGGACAGTGAGGCGCTTATAGCATGTCGCCGCGTTTGCCCCTCCCTCCTGTGAGCGCGGGAGGCTGAGGGCTTTCAATTGGGCCACTGCCAGCTGGGAGGCGGGGCGAGCGCCGCTTTGCTCGTGTGCTTGCCTCTGCAAGGCAGTTGGGGTCACGACAGGCGAGCGGAGAGGATGTCTTCTCCATTCCTCCGGCTGGGCCCATGCAGCAGCCTATTTGGCAGGCGCGGGCTGATCTGGAGCAGCGGCGTCATTTGGGGCAGCCTGTTTTTGGCGCCCCGCGTTCCTCTTTAGGCTTGCCGGTCTCCAGGGAATGAGGCAGCGGAGTGCATCAGGCTGCACGCGCCTGGGCCTGCCAGCTGCAGAGGCCTCAGTCTGAGCTCCTCGCAGCCGTAGCTCCCTCCCTGCTGTCATGGGGGCTTGGGAGCGCGCAGCTCAGCCAAGTTCACATTTTGCGCCCCACCGAGCATGGCTAACCTTTCTATGCATAAAAAAACTATAGGGAGTGGCAACAGGATGAAAGCATTTTGTTGTCTCATGGCTCCCTGGGGCACCTGGTGGGCCGCTGTGAGATACAGGAAGCTGGACTAGATGGGCCTTTGGCCTGATCCAGCAGGGATCTTCTTATGTTCTTATGGGCGATCGCGGCTGAAAATCGGGTCTCGACATTCGTCATTCGCTGTCTCCAGCTTTCTTTCTCTCCCACCCCCAACCCTGCTGCCAATCCTCCACAGCTTTCCGATCGCGCGTAAAAAAATGAATGGCAGAACAAAAACCAGCCACCACGCTGCACCTTGCAGGGCAACGCGGCGGGTCGCCCGCTTGCAAAGAGCACATGCGACAAGCAGCAGCAGGATGGGCGGGCAGGGCAGACCCCAGAGCAGAGCCGAGCAGCTGCCCGTGCAACTGCCGCCGCTACGGGGTGTTTTTTTTTTCTTTCAAAACGGTGGAGGATTTTTTATTTTTAGGTTTGCAAAAGGGGGATTCCAGGCTCGTGCACAGGAACTTTTGCAACTTGCACGCTATCGATGCAAACAATCCCTCCACATTGCAGAAAGAGGGACCGGGCAAAAGATCCTGGAAAACGGGCAGGGGACACACACACACAACTGCGAGACCCGGCGCTTTCCGTGCTTGTAAGCGGGAGCTGCCCCAACGCGTGCATAACCAGGGGCAACTTTGCAACCTGACCGAGCGAGCCAGAAAGTTTTCCCCACCGGCTCTCTGCTGCACGCCGCCACCCCCCGCCACGCTCCATCCCAGCTCTGCGTGCGAAGCAATGCAAACACATGGAACAGTCAACACAAAAAGCCACGCACCCTTCCAGCCGGCGGATCAGCTCTGGAGCCTCACGGGTTGC
Organism: Lerista edwardsae; assembly: GCA_029204185.1. Classification (NCBI taxonomy): domain Eukaryota; kingdom Metazoa; phylum Chordata; class Lepidosauria; order Squamata; family Scincidae; genus Lerista; species Lerista edwardsae. The sequence goes on along the minus strand of JAJKFI010000017.1, from coordinate 13,329,240 downwards.
CTTCTGCGCAAGGCTATCCACGGACCAAGCAGGAGTCCAGCCGCCGCCGCCGCCGGCATGCTCTCCCCGCTTCCCGGAGCAGCGTGCAGCGCGGGACTGGTGCCGAGCAGAGAGGTGCTCTCGGTAGCAGCTCCCGGCTCGGGGGGCTCGGAGGGAAGGGGAGAAATGGGGGCGATTCCCAACCTGCAGCCCTGAGCACAGTGCAGCCTACCGGGAGGGAGAGCGAGCCCACGGTCGCAGCCAATGCTGGGCGCCTCCTTTGCTACTTTCACCTGGACTCCGGAGCCGCAGCAGACGGCTAAAAGAGCCACATGCGGCTCCAAAATCATAGGTTGCTGACCCCAGTCCTAGGGTAATGGTCCTTGTTAGGGCGTTTGTCCTCCAGTGTCTCAAGAACAACATGCTGTTTATAGCTAGATGTGTGCCTGGGCTGCAGAATTTTATCGCCAGTGCTCTATCTCGTTTCCAGGAGGAGTGTTCCTGCAAGCTGGCGCCTGCAGCCCAGAGGCACCCTGATCCAATGCCGGGTTGGCTGTGGAGCCTTGGGTCCATCAGGCCCAAGGAATAATTTGGTCTGCCCTTGCCCCATCTACCAGAGCCAGATAGTCCCATCTACCAGAGCCTTGCCCCATCTACCAGATAGTATGGTCCTGTATACTCCCATGTTGTGCCTGGAGGCATGCCCGTTCACCAGCTAGGATTGACCGCCCTAGGCGGAAGTTAAATGTTTATATGAGTCGGGTTGCAGTGGCTTTGGGGGGCATAGTCATCTACCACCCGAAGATTAGATTTGACGAGCCCTCTCTTTTTCACAGTGATGGGGTCCATCTTTCCATTGAGGGCATTGAATTTTTCCTCAGTGATCTGCAGCAGGGGTTGAGGGAAGCCTTACAGTTAGCGGCGGAAGGGGCCAAGCGCTAGGCTGACCCCTCCATTTGGCAGGATGAGTGTGGGTTGGGTAGGTAAGGACTCATTGGCGTTCACCTGAGGTGGCACAGGTGGGGAACTGGCTAGGCCACTCATATGTTGCATAACCAGCTCGGTGAGTGACTGGGCAGGAAACCCTGCCTGAACATGCAAAGGCTACCTGAAAGGCGAGGCCTGGGTGAGCTGGTGCAGTCATGCTGTCTCGACCCTTGGGGCGGCAATGATGGTACGGGTTGGTCTGCAACCAACCTCAGGCTAGAGCCAGGTGGTATGCCCGTTGGTCATCCAGACCAAAGGGAGAGGCAGATGGCGAGAGCTGTTTCCCCCAACCACGACCCGCACTTTTGTTGTTGCCCTGCTGCAATAGTGTGTTGGGAGAGTTAAAACAGATAAAAGGAAGTACTTTTTTACTCAGCTGGTAGTTAATCTGTGGAACTCTTTGCCACAGGAGGCGGTGATGGCATCTGGCCAAGATGCCTTTAAGAGGGGATTGGATGGATTTCTGGAAGAAAAGTCCATCAAGGGCTATAGCCCATGATGGGTTTTGCAACCTCCTTACATTAATAGTAGGCTACTTCAGAGTGCTGGATACCAGTGAGTGGCAACAGGATGCAAGCATCTTGTTGTCTCCTGCCTCCCTGGGGCACCTGGTGGGTCACTGTGAGATACAGGAAGCTGGACTAGATGGGCCTTTGGCCTGATCCAGCAGGGCTCTTCTTATGTTCTTATGTTTATGTGTACAACAGGGCTGTGCAGAAATGTTTATTTAATTAAAGGTGCAATCCTAACCTGGAGTTAGGCTGACACAATTAGGCCAGCAAAGTTTGCCTGCACAAGGGCCGCTGTAAAGTATGTTTGCACCACTCTTGGAGTCAGAGAGGATGGCGCATGTCTGTGTGCTGGCCTCTCTGACTCCAAGAGTGGTGCAAACGTGCTCAGAGGTGGTCCGGGCCGGGAGTGCGCCCCATGGCAGGCATTGAAACCGCGCCCCCCATGCCGCCCTGCCCCTGTGCATCACACAGACATGCCTCCCTTACCCCAGAAACACTCTATTTTGGAGCGTAAGGGAGGCGTGGGCGGGCGGAAGGGCCAGAAACCACGCGATCTCTCCCGGACTGCGCGCAATGGTGCCCCGCTGTTGCCCCGTGCCCCATGGCTTGTGCCATGGGGTGCTACAGGTAAGATACATGCCTGAACATGCTTTATGGTGGCCCATGTGTCAGCCCAACTTTGCTGGGCTAACTGTGCAGGTTAGGCTTGCACCCTACGCTTCCTTTGAAAATTCTGAAGTATTTTTCCGTTAGAGGAACCATGAGATTTCTTTCAAATGTTACTTTTTTCATAGTGTCAGTGCCAATCCTATATACATTTTGCTGCACTGTAGACATTTACACATACGGGTTGGGGACAGAGCCCCAAGCGTGTACATTCTAAGCACTTAGGCAGTTTGTTATCAGCTTGCCTGAACAAATTACAGTGAAATTCTAGATGCTTGACCACAAAGTTGCAACATCATATTGCTGAGATTTGAGAGTGGAAAGTGGGCATATTTCCCATTATTGTTATTATTATTATTGTTATTATTATTATTGTTATTATTATTATTATTATTATTATTGTTGTTGTTGTTGTTGTTGTTGTTGTTGTTATTTAGATTTCTATCCCGCCTTTTTGCCCGAAGGCACCCAAGGCAGCATTACAACATAAAAATGCAATATAAAATTAACATTAAAAAGCCATTTAAAAACAATATTAAAACAATACAATAAAACAAAATTAAAACAAAACAATACAATTTAAAAACAACAAGCCCAGTGGATCATAAGGTATTATAAAAATGTAACCAACCGGCCAGCCAGCCTGTCAACAGTTAAAAGCTTTTTGAAATAAAAAGGTCTTCAGCCCCCGCCAAAATGTTAACAAAGAGGGAGCAGTTCTCAATTCTAAGGGGAGGGTGTTCCAAAGTTGGGGGGCCACCACCGAGAGCCATTTAGTCATCACGTTCACCCCTATTATCCCAGTATTGGTTTCTGACTGACAAACTTGGAAGTTCTGGTTTATATTTGGAGAGAAATGTTGAGGGACATAGAGAAGAGTTCTAGGACTAGAAACATTTATTGGGGGCAGGAGAGAAGTTGCACATCCTAATTCAGAAGTTTACTCCATAGCTATGAGTTAAAGACGTTTAAAAGTGGACCTCATTTTCTGCTCAATATTTTCTTACCTATGGAAAGTTATTGTTCATTTAGCTGATTATTATGAAACAGCAGCTTTCTTTCCAAGGGGCATGAATTGATAGTCCAAGTACAAAAATCAAATTAGATGGTGGCATTCAAATCAGGATGAGCTGAAACCACTTATAATTTTTTCATAAACATTTCGACAGTGTTGATAAACCCCGTTTTGAATTTGTGTGTGTGTGTGTGTGTGTGTGTGTGTGTGTGTGTGTGTGTGTGTGT
>JAJKFI010000017.1:13310715-13321420 GCA_029204185.1 Lerista edwardsae | reverse complement strand
GAGAGAGAGAGAGAGAGAGAGAGAGAGAGAGAGAGAGAGAGAGAGAGGTAACATGGCCAGAATAGGGTGGTATGTAAAGTACTGCAGGCTCCACAATGTGCCATGTAAGAGGACCCTCCTATTTGCCATTGTAGCCATTCCAGCCAGCACGGGCAATGCAGAGGTGCCCAAACAGCATCTCCTGATCATTTCTGGCAGTGCCCAGAGTGGTGTGGGATGGGCCATTTATACAGCACATTGCTGCACCTACAATACTTACTGCCAGGGCCGGCCTTAAGCCAATGTGACGAATGCCGTCACATTGGGCCCCACACTTTGGGGGTCCCTGCGCCAGTGCAGTGAGCATATAGCCTGCTGCTGCAGCCAGGATCTCTATGGGGTGGGGTGAGTGGGGCAGCTTTACCTTCCACTTGCCCCTGCCTCCGAACTGCCCAAAAATGGGCCTCTTGGAAGCAGTTGGCGGTGATGTCATCATCATCTATTTGTGTGGCACCAGAAGCACTTTTCTTAATGAGTGGGGGGGGCCCTGTGTGGAGGGGGCCTGTGGGAATGTCCCATGTTAGGACCCGCTGCTCCTAGAGCTAGCCCTGCTTACTGTACAGCTCGTCCTCAGGCTGCACTGTGAAGACAAGAGCAGCTCTGGGCATAATGAGTGGAGGAGTACAGAATTTTTTCCTTTGCAGATAATGCAAGGGGAAATGATGCTCGCACCTCTTATGGCTGGTACCTAGGGCAGACTGCACCCTCTGCCCTCCTGTTGCTACGCCACCGCATAGAGCCCCTACACGTGTTTTGTAGCAAACCGGATAAGCATGTGCTTCGCCATCACGCGGTTGTCCCCAATACTGGGCTAAACTGATTGCTTTTGCTTGCTAGACTCCTGGGGGAGATAGACAAAAGAGCTCCTGCCAAAAGGAGGACAGGACAGTGATTGACACGCATAGCACTCTTCCCTGGCTTCAACTCGTGTTCTGATTGAAGCTCGTCCAGAAATGCATCCTCCCTACTGTGAACATTATTAGTCACAGCCTTGGGACTGTGCTTTGTTTTGCATTTTATGCTGATGTCTCCTCTTCTGCTAGGCCACGTGAGGATTCTCCTTCCTCACTCTTCTTTTTCTCCAGGTACTCCATTTCATGCTAGATTAAGTCATGTGGCTCTCCCAAGGAACCGGAGGAACTTTCCGTTGCTGCCAAAGATGCCAGCGTCTTTCTTTCCTAAGTTGTTCATTAGTATTCTTGGAATATTATTCATTATTGACATCGCACCATCAGTGTGCATGATGCTTTCATAAGCCAGCTAAGCACAAACTAGAATTTTACTCCTGAGAGATGACAATCTTCATTTAGGATTAGGAGAACAGGAGCCAAATCAGCTCCTCTATACAGCCATGTTGCACCAAATTCCCTTTCTGCAAACTTATACCCACAGTACATCAATTAGCTTCCCTTTTACCATCAAAAGCACCTTAGTTTTCCACAAGGCACTACTAAACCCCACCACCAAGCAAAGGCAAAGGGCAGTCAGCTTGCCTGCTCAGCCACACCAGGCCTCCTTCCTCCTCCAGTTGGTGGCTCCAGGGGCGTGGCAGCCACACACTAATTTCAGCAGTGTGCAACAGCAATCTCCAAGTGTCCATCCATCCATCCCATTCTCAGTCACACTTTTCAAACTTCCCCTCTTCTCTCCAAACAATTCTCTTTCTACACCCACAACCCTGCCCTTCGCAGGAGCTACTTTTATTCCAGGGCCCTTGTTAACGCCAATTGGCTGCAGCTGTGAACCAAAAGGTAAAGGTTTCCCCACAACCAAATGGTCTAGTAATGACCGACTGTAGGGGGTGGTGCTCATTTCCATTTCTAAGCCTGTAGAGCCGGCATTTGTCCGAGGACAAGCTTCCATCGTTATGTGGCTAGCATGACGATACGCCGTAGTCCACGGAACGCCGTTACCTTCCCACCGAAGTGGTACCTATTTATCTACTCGCATTTTTTACATGCTTTTGAACTGCTAGGTTGGCAGGAGCTGGGACAAGTAACGGGAGCTCACTCCGCCGCATGGTCTCGAACTCCCAACCTTCCGTTCAGAAAGCCCAGCAGCAGTGGTTTAACCTGCAGCACCACCACGTCCCTGCGAACTATCTGTAGACAAAGGCTCTGGGGTTAGCCCTGTAATTCCTGGCTGACAGACAAGGGGCCACTGCTGATACCATTCCCTATCTCCTTGGAGGAATCTTCCACATTTTCCATTACAAGCCACTCATATGCGTCCATGCACACACAAACAGGGCTGCCCTTAAGCCAATGTGACCAATGTCATATCGTCTGCTGCAGCAGCTGGAATCTTGATGGGCTGTAAGTCAGTGGGGCAAGCAGAACAGCTTTATCTGGGGCCCTCTCACCTGTCCCTGCCTCCAAACGGCCCAAATGGGCTTCCTGGAAGCAGTTGGAAGTCTCATGTCACCTTCCAGGTGCTATTTTGCACATGGTACCCTAAGTATTTTTCTTAGTGAGTGGGGGGCCCTGTGGGGAGGGTGGGGGCCCCACAGAATGCCCTCCATTGGGCCCGCCACTCATGGAGTGCCACTCCCTGCACACAAACACACTACAACATAGACTGGCATCCTTCACACCAGACTCTCCAGAATAAAAATGCTCCCTATCACAGATGAGCCAACTAAAACATTTAATCCAGTTGCTTTGCAGCCATCTCTTTTCTATTTGCAGAGAAGCTACCTGGCATCCCATTTTGAAGCCTACCCACCAAGGAACTAAACTTAGATCCTCTCTAGACGGTGTGGTTTGTTGTGCTGGCTTTTGTCTCTTAATCATGATGGTTTTATTCCGCTTGAAAGTCTTTTCATGTGACACTAATCTCAGCTCTGGAGTAAATACTTCCTACTCCTTTGAGAGGAACGAGCTCCTTAACAATCAAAACAATCAGAAAGGAGCAAACATTCTTTATAGCTCATATTTACAGCGCAGATGCATTGAATAAATGCATCTTTTGAAATGCTCTTGAATGACTGATCACCTTTAGGATTCCGGGGAGCCAATGGGAGTTTCACAACAGCTCGTGCATTTTTTTCGGCTAGGAGATATTGTTTAATACATCTAGACAGCTGTTACTCCAAAAGCCATCAATGGTAAGGCAGATGGACAGGCGGAGGGATGACAAATTCCTCTGATGGCTTTATCAGCTGATTACTATGCTCTTAGAGGTAGATGGTAATGCTTCTCAATACTGTAATGTTTTTCATGAAAAAGACATGGTGATGACTAGATCTGTTTCCACCACCATCCTGGCCCCTAATTTTCCATCAGCATGCATAAAAGAAGAAAGCAAATTGATGGGCAGTCTAATCCTAACATGCGTTGGAACAGGCAGGCCAACTGGCCTGTACCATATCAAGTGCAGGTTAGGAAGTGGCTGTGGCATAAGTTGGGGGCATTTTTCCCCATACCCCATGTCACACACCGGCTAATGTGATGAGGCTACTCAAATCGGTGCCAGCAAAGTCACTGTTGATAATTTGAAAGGCCCATGAAAGGCCAGCTGGGACAAGGATGGGGGTTAGGATCTGGCCTAAGGTGCATAGGCCAGTCACATCCCCTTCCCAAGCATGGTCTACCCACCAGTGCAGTCCACCCCTCCACCCAAAAATGCCCTTATTCCACCTTCCCCACACCCTGTCCAACCCCCTCTGCCAGCCTATATTGCCCAGCACTTAATTACTCCATGAAGGCAGAGTCTGCTCTAAAGGAGACCTTCATTTGCCCCTTAACCTGGGCTGAATCGAGCACAGGTCATGTGCAGTTTAAGATTGGGCTGCCCCGGTGGCATGGTCATAGATTCATATAATTCATATGAATTAATAGAATCATAAAGTCGGAGGACACTTTTTTTTAGACCACCTATCCCAAACTTGATACAGAATATCCATGAACCTTCAACACATCCAATGTCCAACCTCTGCTTGAAGACCTCCTTCCAGGAATACCCCCACCAATAATTAGTTCCTTTGTTGAATTGTTATATAACACTATTGTGTACATATTTGATTATGGAGTTCCCGTAACCATACTCTTCCCAACATTCCATGCCCATTATGGTAGATGACATAATCTCCGCCATAACTATTAGTAGTGATTGTTTCCTAGAGCACCAGGTCAAATAACAGAGTTTCACAGGAAGGGGTTGCAAAAGGAACCAAAGAAGCAATGGGGGAGAACTAAGAACGCATTTGTTTCCTTTTATTGTGTCCTGAGTTGTTTTTGTGCATACAATTAATATGTAAGATTTTTTTTAAAAAAAATCTTCCAATAAGAAACTCTACTAAATCGCAAAAAGTTTATTGCATGGGGTTTCATGGGAATACTGTATAAGTAGTGAGGTTCATAAAGCTTTAATGGGGAGCACAATGTATTTGACCTCAGACTGCTACTGGCCTTCCGCACTGTATTTAGTATGCATTCCCAAGATTAACGTTCCCCAAGAAGAAAATGCACAAGCCTATACAGGACTGAAGCCACTGAGGGGGGCCTGGGTGGGTTTGACTCCTTAAGAAAATGTCAGGTCTTACCCTAGGGGCACAATTCAACCCAGTGTCAGACTGGCAAGGCCGATGGACCAGCGCCAAATCCAATGCTGGGTTGGGGAGGCAGCCTCCCCACAGCAAAGAACGTTTGCTCCCTTACCGTAAACAGCAGGCACAGATCCGAGGAGACCATGAAGCCCAAATTGGGGCTGCGCGGCCTCCTGGACAGGCTTAGGATTCTGCCTTATGGCTGAATCCGGAGCCTGCCTTCCCCCTGCCCACAATCTCCCTCCTGCCGCCAATCCTCGTCCTGTCCCGGAGACTGCCTCATGCCAACTGGCTTCGGTCGGCGTGAGGGAGGCTTGCTGTTGGCGCATTCAGGCTGACGCTACTCGTAGCATCGGCCTCAGAGCACAAGTGCCGATACAGGGGTGACACTCGGCACCCCTGCATTGGCACTAGTGATGTAGTGTAGATGCAATAATGTTGTGTCGACACTACGGGGCAGCCAGGATTGTGCTGCCCATCAGTGGTTCCCAACCTGGGGGTCTGGACCACCCAAGGGGGTCATAAACCAGTTTTCAGGGGGTCTCAAAAAGCTTGGGGCAGCCATCTTATAAAGATGGGCACCACCATCTTGGAAGCTTCATTTTGGCTAGGGAAGAGGCTTCCCCATTAAACTGCCACTTCCTCAATGCTTGTGGTTGTGAGGGAAATTACCTTGCTATGGGCATGTCTTGGTGCTTGGATATGCATATGATGAAGTCTCTCCAAGGGCCCTTTTCAAGTGGGCATGTCACGTCTTCCATTTGCACGCTTGCTCTCAGCACATGCCTACTCTCAGCACATGACTCTCAGCACATGGGGAAGAGGAATGGAAATACTCTGAAGACTATCCAAATTTCCCTTAGATACCAAGCATTCAGAACATTCTAAAAAGGATATGGAGTTCTTTTGACTTTCAAAAACTGCGATTTATTAAAAATAAATCCTGCTTAATGACACTTCCTGCTTAATGACATCACTTCTGATGTAATAAACTTCCTGCTTAATGACATCACTTCTGGCCCTAGGTCTTTGAGGGTGGGTGGATGCTCAAACAGGTTGTCATACCTAAAAAGTGCAAAAAAGATAGGGAACCATTGCCCTAAGCGTTCTGGTTTAGAAAAATAACATAAGCTTCTACATCTTTTATTTGTGGTGTTGAACAATTGATTAGAATACTGCCTGTATGTTTTTTCCTTATAAACACATGCAGGCAGTATTCCATTCAATTGTTCAGTAAGAAACCTCTTCCCATCCTCAGGAAGGCTGACCAGTGTGAGAATAGTTACAGGGATAATTGACAGCTTATATTCAAAGAATAGGTAGAAATAAAAATGAAGCCATTTCCAGAATTCTCAGTCAACAGGGAGTAACTCTTCAGTGTGAAAAGTTACTGTACGCTGTAAGTACGGGGAAAGGATTTCAGTATGAATAGTCACTGGGACAAGGGCTAAACCTGGGTTCAATGTCCATTTTTTTGAAGATTCAAACAGGGCTACTATTAAACAGTAGCCCTGAAAAACAGTAGTTTCCACTTGAAAAAGTACAGAACTAAAGGGCCACAGGTTCTGGCATTTATAGTTGCTCTCCAAAGTGCTGAATGTTAGATACCTTTCATGCACTAGAAGTAAAGTGGAATAAGGGGACTCCTACTGTATTTACTGTTGATAGTGAAAAACCATGTTCTGAGAATCAGCATACAAACCACATAGAAGAGAAATTAAAGAGTGTGTCTAAACTGATTATTATTGCTTGCTGTTTTCGGTTTTCTGTCTGATTGTTGTATTTTTTTCACACTATTGTGAAACCTGTATACAGGAATAATAAATACATAAATAATATTTATCTTTCAACATTTCAGGAACAAGGAGAATGGGAAATTATAAGCAGTAGATCTTGAGGAACCTTCAATGCATGCTTTCTTTTAGTGGTCAGGTTCCTGGTACCAATCATATGTTTTATAGGAATCATCATCATCATCATCATCATCATCATCATCATCATCATCATCATCTCCCCCTCTGTCTGTGTGTCTTTCTCCCTGTCTCTTTCCCTCACTTCTCAACAAAAAAGTTCACAAAGCAGTTTACAGAGAGAATCATAGAAAAAGTTTCACCTTTGTTATTTTTCTGCATAATTCCCAACAATATTCCAGAGGTAGTTATTCCAGATATATTCCTCCACATCACATCCCTGAGTGATGGAGGAGATGACAGATGGTAGGAGTAGGATGTTTAGGATCCAGAGTTGGATCCACAAGGCTATGTGGGGTCCACCCTTGTAGATATGTTCCACCACCATTGAAAACTAGGGACTGAGAAGTTTATACAGTGACTGAGGTCCATGCGTGTTTCTGTGTCTGCTCAGGGCTTGGATCTTGGACAAATGTATTGCTTGTTTCCTGCTAAGCAAGTAGGCCAGGTAGGTGGGACATCCCAGGCTGCCAAGTGGGCACCTCATTGAACTACCTAAACTTTAGTTCAAGTCCATCTCACAACCACCACAACTCCACCACAACCCACAGTCACATGTATGATGAGGAGTCCCAAACTAGGTGGACTGCTGCATGTCAGAAACTGATGAAGACTGACTGCAACTGAATTGTCAGTTGTCAAAAAAAATGACTGTTCATCTTCATTTCTGATGGCATAAAACATTACCTGCATGAGTTACCTGCCAGTTATTGATGGCTTACTGCCACTGCAGAATCTTTCAAATCAAATACATATGTTCAATATAAGACATTTCCTACATACCCAGTCTCAGAGGTTCAGGGCGCCTGGGTCTTATGTGAAAAGGCCGATTAGGGTGCATTTTAATGCAAATTTGGATGTATCATGCGTTATATAAAAAACCTGGATGGGTAGTATTCCAGGGGAACCTAAACCATATGATTCTTGGAAAAGAGAATATTGAAATTACGCTCCTTGTGTGAATTGGAGAGCTACCACAGAGTTAACTACATTTGGAAAGGAGAGGTTGTCTTGTTTAATGCATATTCACCCGACATTTGAAGAAGGTAAACACTTTTTGGACCAGCAGCATAGCTGGGCCAGCTGGTGTTTGGGATGGGTGACACATTGATGCCCCACTGCATCGACACATCACCCCCTGCACCTGTGCTCACACCCTCCCCTTTCCTGGAGCTATACAGGAACAAGGGCAGGTGGGGGTGTTGATTTTATGGCACTTGGAGGGAAACTGCCATTTCATCATGGGGGGGCAATGTACCCCTCGCAGCCCAAGTTTAGCGATGCCACTGTTCTGGACTCATTTATCTAAGCATACTTTCCTTCTTTTCTGGCATGGGATGAAAGATAATAATGATAATGATGGCGAATGATGGAGGCTGGCATCTCGCATTTGCAAGAGCGCCAGAAGAAATGCGGGACTCAAGTTGGGGCCTCGGCAGGAGGATGTGAAGGTGGCAGGAGGGAAGAGGCAGAAAATGTCCTGCCTGACTCATTGCTGGGACAAGACTTCATTCACTGAGTGTAACTCAGGGCGCAATCCTACCCTGGAGTTGGGCTGGCACGGTTGGACCAGCGGGGTTTGGCTGGCACAAGGGACACTGTAAAGCGTGCTTTTTCTGTGTCACAGGAGGTGGTGATGGCATCTGGTCTTGATGCCTTTAAAAGGGGATTGGACGGATTTCTGGAGGAATGGTCCATCATGGGCTATAGGCAATGATGGATTGTGCAACCTCCTTACAAAGGTGGTGGGCTACTTCAGAGTACTGGGTGCAAGGGAGTGGCAACAGGATGCAAGCATCTTGTTGTCTCATGCCTCCCTGGGGCACCTGGTGGGCTGCTGTGAGATACAGGAAGCTGGACTAGATGGGCCTTTGGCCTGATCCAGCAGGGCTCTTCTTATGTTCTTATGTTCTTAAGATGAAGGAGACTACCCTGTGCTGTTCTTATAATAAAGGGAGAAGTATTTGCAAAGGTCTGCTTGTGTCTTTCAGTTGAGTTCTCTAGATCAGAACCCAGGTCAGAGAATCTTCAAATTTCTCTTTCACCAGATAACATTTATCCCAAGATAATACTTATATCATAATTGCCATCAACAACCGAAGGGGGGGAAAAATACTTTCAGCCAAATTGTTCCAGCTGTATTCCATACATCTCATGGCCATTTGCAACATTCAGATTAATTAGAATTGATAGTTCAATAAAAGAGGACTTGGCCAGCTGGATAGGCCCAATGTTCCTGTGTAACTTTCAAACTGAAAACCACAAGGTCTTGGTCCCTTTCAGCAACACCTTATTTCTATGGGACTTGATTGCAATCTCTTTTCTGAAGAACATCTTCTACTCATTCAATGACTCTCTGATAGCAGACTGTGGTGTCAAATTATGATGCAACATGTGACACATTTAAGCATTGGGCTTAAATGCTTAAGTGCATGTCCTCATTTAAGGGATCCAGTAAGCGCCCTGAGACTCCTTGAACCGGTCAGCTAAATATGTCAGACCTGGTGATTTGTAAAATGATTTTTACTTACCTTTCCTGGGCATTCTGATTCCCCCCCCCCATCACAGCGTGCCTCATGCGCTCCACTGTTGGACCTGCATGCTATGGGTAGGGATGTTGTTGTTGTTTTTCAGTGATCAACACAGAATGCTAAATAATGAGAATTTCTACCGAAAACACTACATAAAATGAAATTTTGGTCAAAACACGAAATATTTTTGAGAGAGTTTTGAGGAATCCACATAGTTGGATTCTACACAGGAATCCAAATAGTTTTCAGTAAAGGATCAGGAGGAGGAGTGGCAGAAACAGGAGGAAGCTTGCTTAAACTTGCATGAACACACATGTTCCTAGTTCTCAGTGCATGCTGGGGTGACTTTAATGGAATGTGGAAGTAGTAAGTAGCAGGCTTTTGACACTCCAAGCAACAACCAGAATGCATCTTGGGAATTTTTGAGCACATTATTTCTGGCTGGTTATTCCAGTGATTATTAATCACTAGTATTCCAGTGATTGCTTGCCTTTGTGGGGCCATTCAACCTTATTTATTGTGCTGTTTGTACAATTTGCAATAAAAAATTTGGATGAAAACACAGAACATCGCAATTTGCAGTTGTAATAAATATTTTTTTTTGGGGGGGGGGGGAATCACCAGCTATGGGTTGCTGGGATATAATTGGGCCATAAGGCTGCCATCCCATATATGCTTACCTGGTGGTAAATCCCACTGAACTCAATGGTTCTTACTTCTGAGTATATGTGCTGTAACAGTGCAATCCTCTTTCTGCTTACAAATTGGTGAGGCAAATGAATACAGAACATATGCACTGATGTTCCAGATTTAGCATGAACATGTGTTGACAGGGGAGGGGCATTCATGAGGGAGCCCCACCCTTGCCAACACATGTCCACTTCAGTCTGCATATCTCAGAGGAAAAAGGAATATCTCTTGCTCCCCAAGATTCACGCCGCGCTGGAATCAGGGAGGACCCCAAGTTCCCCGGCTCTGAGGCAAACAGCCCGGCATGGCTATGCAGAGTTAACGGCTCTGTTGTGTAGAGGAAGCGGCCCACCCACACGGCTCAGGGAGACGTCTCTCGGCTTCAGCAAAGAATGCACACACACACACACACACACTGCTTTAGCTGAGATAAAATTGTATTGAGAGTCATTCCTCAGGTTCCAGGCAAAGGTCTCATTCCAGCAAGTCAGTCAGTCAAAACAGTACACAGGATACAGTAGATGTTCTCTTACACAGCAGATGTTGGCAATACAAACGGGCAGCGTTTCCCCTCCTCTCATTAAAGACCCACGAGTTACACTGGGGCACTGCCCCTGCTTAAATCCCAATTCGCTGCTCCAGCCACCAATCAGGGCTTTTGGGTGGGGTAGCCATAAACTACATGCATTCTGGCATGTCCACCTCAACGCAGCTGTGCTAAGTAATGGCTATCTACCGGCACACAATAGAACCTCCATGTATAAGAGCAGTGCACTGGGAAGCATTATCAGGACAGGACTATTGCTTTCATTTGATTTTAGATTGTGAGCCGTTTTGGGACAGACAGCCATTTATTATTATTATTATTATTATTACTATTACTATTACTATTACTATTACTATTACTATTACTATTACTATTACTATTA
>JAJKFI010000017.1:13300414-13310705 GCA_029204185.1 Lerista edwardsae | reverse complement strand
TATTACTATTACTATTACTATTACTATTACTATTACTATTACTATTATTAAAGGTAAAGGTTTCCCCACGACCAAATGGTCTAGTCGTGACCGACTGTAGGGGGTGGTGCTCATCTCCGTTTCAAAGCGTGTAGAACTGGCGTTTTTGTCCGATCATGTGGCCAGCATGACTCTATGCCGTAGTGCACGGAATGCTGTTACCTTCCCACCGAAGTGGTCCCTATTTATCTACTTGCATTTTAGGTGCTTTTGAACTGCTAGGTTGGCAGGACAAGCAATGGGAGCTCACTCCGTCACGCAGTCTCGAACTCCCAACCTTGCGGTCGAAAGCCCAGCAACAGCGGATTAACTCGCTGCACCACCACGTTTACTATTACTATTATTATTAGCCTGTAAATTGTTTTATGAACTTCGTGTTGAAAAGCTGTATATAAAAACTGTTGATTGATTAACTGATTAACTGATTGATTGATTGATTTCATGAGCATGGTCTTCTGGAGGCATCTGGCTGGCTGGCTGGCTGGGTGATGGGGAAAGCAGAATGCAGAACAAGATGTACCTTTGGTTTGATAGCAGTATCTTTCCCAAATAATGACTTTATTATTCTCATTTATGTATTTTCATATAGATTTTTTCTTCTTTTCTCCAAAGCACATGACGTCTTTTAGACCAAAAAAAATCACAAAGCACAGGTAAGCGAGACGTGTGACGTCAAATAAAATCCAGGTATTTAAAGCAGGCATAATTGCTAATGTAAACGTCAATGCTCAATGTTTCTTGCTAGCTGAAAGATTCCAATACATATGTTAACAAAGATTTGCCAGGCGAATTGCTTGAAATGCACCAATAAGCTCATTAAGGTGAATCAAAAACTTTTGACTCTGCCATCTGTCTTTATTAGTCACAGTTGCCGAGCCCAAACGCAAAATCATGGCAGACACATTCAGCTCACGTTACAGGTATTTACATGCCTGAGCACTTAGACATGTAGATTAATTAATCTGGTTGCAAAAAAATAAAAAATAAAAATGTAAGATGTCTCGAAGAAATCCATGAAAAAGTCCTCAATGCAAAGTGTCTATCTCAATCAGTTTCTTTAGCAGTTTATAAATTGCTACAGATGCAAAGCATGGTTATGTGGCATGGAGCTGTTTCCTGGATTCTGTGGCATTGGTTAACTGGTGCTTGCTGCAGTAAACAGTGTGAAGGAGAGACATGTGCTTGGGGGAGTGACCAGTATAGCAATAGATGAGCACGTCTCCCATGCAAATGAGATTTCTTTCACTCCCTACCCTTTCTAGTGTGCTTGGCTGTGCACATCTCCAGCTTGCACATAAGGTAAAGGTAAAGGTTTCCCCACGACTGAATGGTCTAGTTGTGATCGACTGTAGGGGGTGGTGCTCATCTCCAGTTCAAAGCCTGTAGAGCTGGCATTTTGTTCAAGGACAAGCTTCCATGGTCATGTGGCCGGCATGACTCTACGCCGTAGCGCATGGAATGCCGTTCCCTTCCGGAAGTGGTCCCTATTTATCTACTTGCATTTTAGGTGCTTTTGAACTGCTAGGTTGGCAGGAGCTGGGACAAGCGACGGGAGCTCACTCCGTCACGCAGTCTCGAACTCCCAACCTTGCGGTCGAAAGCCCAGCAACAGCGGATTAACTTGCGGGGGCGGGGAAGACGGCGAAACGGATTGGGATGCAATGGGTGAGCTGCCGCTCACCCGTTCCTCCCGCCCAGCATACCGGCTGAATGCCGACGCTGCTTGCAACTAATAGTGAGGAAGCCAGGCTACTGGCCTGCCATGTGGATCTTACAGACTTCCTTGATCCCTGCTGTGTGATGTCTTGGAAACTGGAACAGATCAGAGGTGTTGTGCCCATAAGTCTTGGTGTAGCACCTGCCATGGACACCAGTGAAAGAGCTGGGCACACCATGGAAGAAAGTGGTGTGGAGCTTGGCCCTCCCACACTGCCTCTGTTACTCTCCAAATGGAGTGATTCTGGAAGCAGGAAGCATGGCGAGACCGCACTGGGGGGGGCGGTGACATCTTTCATCACTGCCCTGCCCCAGGAGCAAAAGGAGCCTGCTCCAACTCTGGAACTGATAATGCAGTATGAACACCATTCATGCTATGCTGAACAGATACCCAGTGCTTCTGCAACCATTTTGGCTGCTGAAGGTCTGATTCAAAATCTGGGAGCCCTGCAGTCTTTGACAGGCTAGTGTCATTTCAGCCCAACTCTCGAGCTGCCAAAATGAATATCATTTTCACTGGCCTTTTCTCCAGGGGAAGACTTTGAGGCGTTAAAAAGAACTCAGAGTGTTGTTGATGTTTAATGAAAATCACCACATAATGCTTCTGCTTTGGAACTTGCCGTATCTGACGCATTGGGTTGGAGAGAATTGATTCCTATGAATTAAATATTAAAGTTGGCTTTGATTGAATTGATTCTTGCAAAATTAGTTTTTAATGCATTATTCATTCAGCATGAAAGTTCAGATGACAATATATTATTTCCACTTTTCAGCAGTCAACGGAGGTCACGTGAAAGAGAGTTGCCGCTTTAAATGAGCTTCACTGGAGTACAAATGCGGTAATTAAAGAAGTGCTGGGTTACGAAATTGGAAGACATTAGCTTGTGACATTTCATTTTCATCATAAAGGGGTCTGCAGCTATAAAAACCAGCTCTTCCTGGAGCTGATTAGCACAACCAAGTCCCTCTGATTAAATCAGACGTTTGCAATACAAAAGATAGAAACTCATTTTGCTGGGTGCCTTCCTCTCGAAGCTGGGAATGATGTAACACCGATGCAAAGCCTTCCTCAGTGAGGAAATCAAGGTCCTAAAAAACCCAGCACCATTTGGCTTTCAGGAGAAGTGACACTTAACAAATAGGGAAAGCCAAAAGCATCCATCAACATCAGTCTCTGCAGACTCTTTAGGGAAGAATGCCGTATAAAATAATGATGCTGACCAGTAGCGGTCCTGGTTCTCTCTGTGCCCGGGAGCCAAAACCATCAGAGCCTCCACCTCCATGACATCACCCAGAAGTAATTACGATGACATCATCACATCACCAGAATAACTTTCAACTATCTCCCGTTTTATTGTTGGGTTTATTATTATTATTATTATTATTATTATTATTAATTAACAACAACAATAATGGTATTTATATAATCACCCTTCTTGGTCATTGGATTGCTCCTTTGACTTTAAATTCAAGGCTGTTCACATAGGCTGGCTTTTTTCTAAACCCCAGGGGTTTTTGCAAATAATAAAGAGCTTCTAATCTTTCAAGAACAGCTACGCTCAGATGGAGTGTTCACAGTCTGGTCTTCCATGCTGGCTGATAAACAGCCGACAGACGGCTTCTTTGCTCTCACCAAAGAAACAGCTGGTCCAGCACAACTCCTAGAGTGAAAAATATCATTCAGACAGGGCAGGCAGGCAGCAGATCTCCACTGCCTACCTGCCCGCCTTTTCCTTTTTTTTTAAAGCTGAACAAAGCAGGCAGCCTGCTTGCTATACTTGGGTCTACTGGCAGGAAGGCCAGGGTGGCTTCCTGCATGTGCCGGTGGACCCACAGAGATCTGCCAAAGCAGGTAAGCCCACACAGGAGTTTGAAGAAAATGGGGAGGCTGTTGGACAGTGCAGGGGTGGGCAGAACGGGGAAGGGCATGGGAGGAACAGGATGGTGACAGGGGTAGGGAGGAGGATGGTTCAATCCCTGGAGAGGGGCAGGATCGGTGGGGGCACACACCAAATCCCAACCCCCTCCCCAAACCTGCTCTGCCTTCCTGGGTCAAAGCAGACTTGTGCCAGCTACAGAGCTAGCCTATGATTTCACCCACATCAGTTTCTGGAGCACACCCAGACAAATACCCCCTTACTGCAAGGAGTCCCCCAGCAGCTGAAAATCCCCTGGGAGGTGCATATTGATCTTGGAAGTTACGTATTTTAAAATACAATTTTCTTTGGATGGCATGGGTCTTTTCCCCCTATAACCTAGCCAGTCATACTGCTGAGATGAATATGCACACAGGGTAGAAGTTCCACTACATGAAACTAAACAGGATGAAGAAATTCTCTTGGAGGTGTAGGTTGGACACAGCGTAGATTCAACGCAGGGTTAACACCAGGGAAGTAGCAGAGGCTGGGCTGCACAGCTGCAGCCACTTAGGAGCTCGTAGCAGGGATATAAGGAGCACCTGGAGGAAGGAGAAGCTGTGGGTTGTAGTTGGGGAGAGAGTGGTGGGAGGAGTGGGGGGCTGCTGACTTATTGGATTGAATTATTGGCTTGGCTTGGCTTGACTAACTAACTGACTGACTGACTGACTGGACAATGGACTGGCATATTGGACTGGCATGGTGAACTGATGTATGGACTGGATTACTGGCTTGATTGATTGACAAATGACTGATGGCTATTGGACTGAGAACTGGTGATTATTGGACAACTGCTCTGGAGACCTGTGGCCCACAGGCAAGCCACTGGGGGGGGATACCTCTCTGTTGGCGCTGAGGTCCAATCGTTGGCATATATTGCCAGGGCTATCTGTATCTGGGCTACTAATGGGCAGGCATAGCCTTTAGGAGGAAGGTTTGGAGCAGGGGCTTTGGCAAGACAATAGGTAGCTTAATACTACTTTTATTTGGCAGAAGGAGAGCACAATCCTAAGTTGCACTGGAATGCCAAGGCTGGTGGTCCTGCGCTATATCCAGCACACCTTAGATGCACTGAGGAGCCTCCCTGGGGCAAGGGCACGTTCAAGCCCTAACCTGAGGGGAGGCTCTTGCCTCCCTGTAGGGTTCCTTGGATCTGCGCCTGCTAAATAGCAGCCACACATCCGAGGAAGCTGCGTGGCCCAAATTGGGGGCACGCCCACCAGTCTGGGCTGAGCTGGCACAAGGCGGCTTGGTGCTAGTGTCAGCCCAAGAGCTCTAGTGCTGATGCCAGTCCCAGGATGGACGTTGCACCGATGGGTGCCAGTCGGTGCCCCTGTGTTGGTGCTAGTGATGCTGTACCAATACTACGATGTAGCATCGGTGCAACGTCCATCCTGGGATTGCACCCTGATACATACATCCAAGTGATGAAACAAGTAAACTATGAGAAATTGTCACATGAAATCTCCTCAGAGATACTTTTATGGTACCATTTTGTGGTCTGTATGTACAAGTGTGTGTGTGTGTGTGTGTGTGTGTGTGTGTGTGCGTGCGTGCGTGTGTGTGCAATTATGTTTTAACTAGCTGTTTGTGACCCGGCGTTGCCCGGGGGTCAGTGTATCCCTAGGTTCTAGTAGGAGAAGGAATGAATTAGCCCCCCCCCCATATTGATGACCCTGGGCCCAAAAGGCACACTATCACTGTGAAAGGAAGTAGGAAGCAGGCACATAATCAACTAAGAGAGCGAAATGGGACTGTCCCACTTACTGAACAATGTCTGCAGCTCCTGTGGTAGGATAGCAGTGAAGTATGAGATACAGGAAGCTCTGCGTAGGTATCTCCCTCTCACATCCGGCTGGGTGCTGGAATTGTGTGGAAGCTGCTCTTTCCAGCTTGGGGAACTCAGGGGCTAGGAATCAGTTTCACTTTCGTTTCTGAGTGTATCAGCTTAGCACAGGACCTGCAGAATCGTGTGTGACCACAGGGTGGCAGCAGACCTCTAGTCCAATGCAATCCCATTGGTCTGGACGTTCTAGCCCCCCTCCCTGAAAAATGGGGGGCTGTAGGGGGGGTCTGACCCCCGCAGTGTTTGTTGCCAGGCCGCAAGGTACGTGTGTGCCGAGTTTTGTGGCGATTGGTCAAGCCGTGGGGGAGCCTATGGAGAACATACACACCCACACGCATACATATCCACATACATACCCACCCACGTTCATTTTTATATATATAGATAAGTTTTCTTTTTGTAAGTGACCATGATGGCTTTTCTGTAAATAGAAAGATGGGATAAAATACAATACATGGTAAATCATCCTCCAAACTCAACCCTCCTCCCAGTTCAAGGGCTTCCACTATTTTCCCAGCCCCACCGCTTTGGAGAAAATGGATCAATATGCAGGGTTATGATTTGGCCCAATGAGGCATGTGTGGAACATCGATTCTTCTCTGTGAGCAGTTGCTTTACCCTGTATCAAATAGAGAGCAGCTCTATCGATCAATTTCTGTGACTCCTTGGGTGGAATGACGGATGCAGACCGGTTTCCTCAGATGAGCATCTTCTGAAGAGATGAATGGTCATAGGGGAAGGAAGGAGAATAATTTCTCACATCAGGAGGACGGTGCACACAGCTGTTTAATAGTGTGCAGAACACTACCCAGCATTTTGCGACAGAAGGGGAAGAAAGATGTCCTGTCAATTTGGAACCTCAGCATTACAAATTACATTGATTAAACACACTGGAAACAGGTTGCAATTATCCAGAATGGAACCGAATTGAGAGCGGCACTACTTGACTCTAATCAGCAATACTGGCACAAGTTTTTGGGGAGATGCTGGGTCACTGAATCAGGTTGCTCCAAACTAATTGTTTACTGGGCTGTTTCACTCGATTCAAATGGTTTTCCATTTCCCCCAGATCCTGATGCGCATATAGAGCTCTTAAAGAAGTGGGTAGGAGTATGGACTGAAACCTGAGCTGCTGGTACTGCCTCAAGTTATGCAAGAGAATCTGTGGTCTTGTTTTTGGATGGGAGATGGAATGCCAGGTTGTGACAAGGTGCAGTTCCTATTGGGGTAGGACGGAGTTGCTGTGGAGCTGATTAGCCAGTATGGGAATGTGCGAGAAGGACAGCCAGCAAAAAAACGGAAAAAGACCTTGAGGACCTGTCCAGGCTTGACTTACAATTACCTGCTGAAGCTCGATGACATACAGCCAGAGGAGAGAACCACACTGTGAAGGCTACATCTGGGACTGAGGATTCGGTGAATCACAGAATATTTATTTTGAAGAATTTATACCCTGCCTTTCCCATGCTGAAGCAAATGCCCAAGGCAGCTTACATGAGCAGGCTAGTCTAAACGACCATTTTTTTTTCCAATTGTGTTTTTACAAATCTATAGTATTCTTGTTCAAAGTGATGTGTTCCATTAAAGTAAATGGGGAGTCTCTTACTGGCAGAGCACCTCTGTGAAAGCTCGGGTACTTCTGTGCATATAATGAATTACTGGACCTCATATTATGTCCTATTGCTCAGGCTATAGTGCTGTGGTGGAACAGATACTTCCTATGCAGATGCTCCCAGGTTCAGTTACTGACTTCTCCAGATAGCATTACTAGTCTGTGAGGACAGCATCGATCTAGACCAATGTTTCTCAAACTGTGGGTCAGGACCCCCTTGATGGGTCACAACCTGATGTCAGGTGGGTCACAGAAAGCTGGGAGCAGCCATCTTGGAAGCGGAGGACCTTACTCTTGCTATATTCCCTATATTCTGGGATGACCAGATAGCCAGGGAAAAACCAGCTTGTGTGCAGGGCTACTGTGTAGTGGCTAATGGCATGGCCCAATGGTTCTGTGGGGAAAGAAGAGGGAGATGGGAATGAAAAGTGCAATGAACACACTTTTATCGTGAGTTGGGGGCTTCTTGCCATCATCCCTGCTTCTAAAGCTAGGCTATTGGCCTGGGCCATGCTTTATTGGCAGGCACCCAGAACCATGTACGGGGAGAGCACATCATGCACCTTGTGCATGCAATGAAAAGAAAAGGGTTGTCAGGCAACACACAGCCTCTAATTTTAAGGCTGCAATCCTATCCATGCTTACCTAGGAGTAAGCCCCATTGACTATAATGGGATTGACATTGGAGTAGATAAGCATAGATGTGGGCTCTAAGTGTGTTTATGTGTCCGTATGAGCTATAACAGCCTGTGCAGTACAAGTTTAACATTTAGGGGTTTTTACTGCATGTCGCCTCTGATGGTACAATATTATACTCTTAATAAACTGCATTGTATATGAGATTTACAGCGCAATCCAACATTGCCCGTTGCATTGGCGCTATATCATAGCGTCAACACGACGGCCTTCACACTGACGCGGGGGTGCCAATCAGCACCCTGCAGGCAGTGCCAGTCTTGTTGCACCTGCGCCAAGCCCCCCTTGTATTGGCCAAAGCTGGCCAGCGTGAGGGAGGCTCCGTGTCAGGGTAGACACGGGATTGGCCGGGAGGGAGGGAGGTTGTGGGTGGGCTTCAGATTCAACCATAAAGCCAAATCCTAACCCTGATGATCCGCATGATCTCCTTGGTTCTTCACCTGCTATTTAGCAAGCTCGGAGCAGAGGAGTGCATTGGGAAGACTGGAGTCTCCCCTATGGTAAGGGCACGAACATGCCCTTGCTGCCAGTAGGCTCCAGCCTCCCCAACCCAGCCTTGGATTCAGCGCTGGCTGGCCGGCCTTGCTGGCCGGCTGGGTTGGATTGCACCCTGAATCATCTGTTTTGTACATCTGAAACACCCATCTCATCAGTGGTGTGCTTCCCACCAACAGATCAAAGACCTGGTAGGCGAACAAGTCCAGATACGTTGGTGTGAGCAACATATAAATGCGTCTCTGAGCCTGGGTGGTTAAGAGCACTGAACACCATGCGTCGTCTTGCCCTCGGCTGCACTTCCTTCCAACTCACTCAATAGCAGGAGGATCTCTGTCCAAGACTTTTCCTCAATTGTTTTGCTTAAGTGTTGCTTTTGGCTGAACTTCTGTAGTCTGCTTCCAAGTTACAGTCCCACAGGACATCCGAGGGATAAAATGTGTTATAAAGTGAAATTGTATTGTGTTGTAACAGGATGATTCAGAAGGGCAGAAAGGCATTTGTTCTTTGTTGTAGGCTATTTCTGCAGAAAGCCGGCACTTTTCACAGCTACTGATTGGGGAGGGGTGGGGGCTTCTCAGCGACCGCCTTAACAGGGAAATCATGGCATGCTCTTTGATTTTAACCTGTAAGGATTATCTCAGATTGCTCAACCCATAGAGATGTCACATCATCTGTTCAAGTAAAAATTGCACTTTGGGGGATTTTATTTTTCTGTATCTTCTTTCTTTTGTATCAAATACCAGTTTGGGGTGGCGGGGGGAAGAAGCCAGATCCTAGCACCAAACCTAAGTCGTCAGTTCAGTAGGTATGGTATTCATTAGGAGTGGGGTTTTTTGGTGATATTTTTTTTCCAGAATTTCTTGATTAAAATAGCAAATTGCGGTGTTCTATGTTTTTATCCAAATTTTTATTGCAAATTGTGCAAACAATGCAATAAATAAGGGTGCATGGCCCTACCAAGGCAAGCAATCACTGGCACACACACCCCAGCCCAAAATGACCTGCTCAAAAGTTCCTGAGTTGCACTCTGGTTGCTGCTTGGAGCGTCAAGAAACTGCCACTTACTACTTCCACAATCCATTAAAGTTGCCCCAGCATGCTCTGTGAATGATGAACATGAGTGTTCACGCAAGTTTAAGCAAGCTTCTTCTTGTTTCTGCCACTCCTCCTCCTGATCCCTTACTGAAAACTATTTCTGGGGTCCTCAAAACTGTGTCAAAAACAAACAAATGTGGTGTTATTTTTGTGAAATAGATCTAAATTTGTGTCAAACTGTCAAAAATAAGCAAAAGAGGTGCTTTTTCACACTCTGACCGAAATTTTGTTTTATATCACATTTTCAGTAGAAATTCTCAATATTTAGCATTCTGTATTGATCACCAAAAAAATCATCCCTAGTAATCATGCAAGTTATTTCATTTTTAATAAAAACTGCAATTGAAAATGGCAGATTTTCTGTGCAAGGTTGACTGTCAGAAAGATGGAGTCATTCAGAGAAGATGCTCCAGAGTGGCAATTGAAACATGACCTAAAGCACAATTCAAAGTGATTTTTTTGGGGGGTGGGAATGGGTGAGGTTCTACATCCTTGAACTTTATAAGCATCCGAGACTCATACAGCTGAGCAAGGAAATTCTAGCAATAATTTTACAAGTAGAATTGAACTATTTGGAATGAATATAACCCATTCTTGTGCTTTCATATTTTCCCCCATTTTATTTTGATAGAATCCAGTTACTCTATAACTGTCATTGGGCATTTATCTGGGTATGAATTTTGCTACAAGAAAAACAACTAAATTTGTGCCTCAGAATTGACAAAGAAGATCACATCAAATCGCAGTGTGATTTCCTGCTTTTGAACATTTGTTCTAAACTCTTTTAGCTATCACACACACACACACACACACACACACACACACAGAGAGAGAGAGAGAGAGAGAGAGAGAGAGAGAGAGAGAGAGAGAGAG
>JAJKFI010000017.1:13287123-13299630 GCA_029204185.1 Lerista edwardsae | reverse complement strand
ACTCCCCGCCCTCCGAGCCAGGAGGGAAGCCACACCCCCGCAGTGTCATGACGTTGTGACGTCATGATGTCGCGGGGGGCGCCCTTTCAGCCCCTGCCATGGGCGCAGTTCTAATTAGAACCGCCCCTGACCGAATGGTCTAGTCGTGACCAGTGGTGTCATCTAAATGATTTAAGAACAGGTACTCACTTTTGATTGGCACGTGTCGGGACCCACCCACCAGAAGTGACGTCATAAGCCAGAAGTGATGTTGTGGCAGGAAGTGACATGAAAAAAGCCCTTT
Source organism: Lerista edwardsae (assembly GCA_029204185.1). NCBI lineage: Eukaryota > Metazoa > Chordata > Lepidosauria > Squamata > Scincidae > Lerista > Lerista edwardsae. The sequence continues at coordinate 13,299,347 of JAJKFI010000017.1, read as the reverse complement.
TTGAGGCCTCAGATGATTTTAAACTCACCCAACAGTTGCAACAGTATTCCACAGCACCCCCAGAACATGTTAAGGAGGCCTGGCATCATGTTAAGACCCCAGAGCAACTCATTTTTCAGTGGCAAGGAAAGGAAAGGCTCCGCTCGCTGCCTGCCTGGCTCTGAGAACATGCAGGCAACTCAAACATGCAGGAAATTCAAACATTGCAGAGGGCGGAGTCGACGAGTGGGCGGGCGAATGGGCGGGGCCAGCTGTAATCCTAGAAACCGGTACTCGCATACCCCCTGCATGATATCACTGGTCGTGACCGACTGTAGGGGGCGGTGCTCATCTCCGTTTCAAAGCCTGTAGAGCCGGCGTTTTGTCCGAGGACAAGCTTCCGTGGTCATGTGGTCATAATAACATTATTTGCCTGTAAACCGCTTTGTGAACTTTGTGTTGAAAAGCGGTATATAAATACTAGTGATTGATTGATGTGGCCGGCATGACTATACGCCGTAGTGCATGGAACGCCATTACCTCCCCACCGAAGTGATACCAATTTATCTACTAGCATTTAGGTGCTTTTGAACTGCTAGGTTGGCAGGAGCTGGGACAAGCAATGGGAGCTCACTCCGCTGCGCAGTCTTGAACTCCCAAACTTCCGGTTGGAAAGCTCAGCAGCAGCGATTTAACCTGCTGTGCCACCACGTCCCCTCTCATCAAGGTAAGGGCACATTTTTCCCCTTAACTTGGGGATACATTGTGGCTGTGTCAGTGCGGGGAATTTGGGTAGGATTGGGCCAGGAACCGGAACGCCCGGATGATTGGCAGCCCTCCGCCCCTATGGCGGAGGCCAGCCACACCTTCCTGCGTCTGGAATCGCTCCATTTCAGAGCGATCCGGACGCATGGGAGGGTGGGAGGGCCCAGAAACAGCGCGCCCATCCTTGGGAGAGGCGGCGCAGCCCGGGCCTGTCTGCGGAACTAGCGGAACGGCGTACCAGCCCATTCCGCCAGGATGACACCGCTGGATTGGGCCCTTTGTTGCCATTTGCACACTCCTGGAAAATACTCAAAAGAGCCACACACTCTCCCAACCTGCTTTCCGCTTCCCGTCTTTTTGTAAATGCACTCTGTAGTGGGAAGAAGGGGTGATGGTCTCAGTAAGGCAAGTGGGCAGCTGCAGACTGCCTGAAGCGGCCAAGGAGGTGGCGGGTGCAGGGGAGCACCCCCACCCCCAGCGTCCTCTGCCAATCTTCAGCATGAGGCAGTCACTTTACCCAGCCTCATTAGTGGGGCATTCCTGTGTCAAAATGCACCATGCATAGCTCCATGTTAGGAGGCTGAATAGTACAGGCGTGTCCCAGTATCCACGGATTTGGTATCCGCTGTTTCAGTTATCCGCGGATAACAGAGACAACTTTTAAATAGAAAGGGGAAGGTGTTTTTTTTTTTAACCTTATCGCAGCAAAAGCACTGTATGTCCAAGCCGCCTGCAACCTTTTCCTGGTCCTCCACATGTCAAAGCACACCTCAGAATGCAGTGTGACCAGGAAGAGAATATACCTGCATCCTGTTGCCACTCCCCTGCATCCGGTACTACAAGGTAGCCTACCTCTAAAGTTAGAAGGTTGCACTAACCATCATGGCCTGTAGCCTGTGATAGACCTTTCCTCCAGAAATCTGTCCAGTCCCCTTTTAAAGGCATCTAGGCCAGAAGCCATCACCACCTCCTGTGGCAAGGAGTTCCACAGATTAATTACCCGCTGGGTAAAAAGAAGTATTTTCTTTTATGTGTTCTCACTCTCCCAACTCAATTTTAGTGGATGTTCCCTGGTTCTGCTGTTGCGAGAGAAGGAAAAGAACATCCCTGTATCCACTCTATCCATCCCATGCAGAGTTTTGTGCTTCTCAATCGTGTCCCCCCACAAGTGCTTTTCCACATGAACTGTGTTCCAATGTGTACATGTGATAACTGTGTGACACAGGAGGAAATCAAAGGACACATCAATTTGTTCAGTCTTAAGGGATGTCTAAGGAGAGGAGGTATGGTCTGGTGGTGCTGAAGCCTGCCTGAAGATAGTAAGCTAAGCAGGAGTGGTGCAGGATGGATTTTGAATGGGAGCCCGAAAAGCAGGAAAAAGCCTGTTGTGAGAGGACAGAGCCTGGAGGTGTTGCTGTGACCTCACGGTGAGAGAGTGATGGACTCACAATGATAGGCTACTTCAGGGGAGTGAGAGATGCAAATAGCTTGACTTGAACTGCTTGCTCCTGCTGGACGGCACACCCAGCAAAAAGAATTGATGACCACACCATGAAGGGATCCGCCTGGAACGAAGAGTTCTATGAATGCTTGTAGAACAACTATTGTAAAAACTCATTAACAATAAAATGGGCTTAGTATAGCCTGCCTGTGCAAACCGCCTCGAGCCTGTAAGACTCTCATATATTGTGAGAGTCAGGAAGAAAAGGCAATGTAGTCAATCCTCTTTATATGCGACCTTGCTATCTGCTAGGGGCAGAATTAGTACTTGTTATCTGCCCCTCTGTCCTTGTGTGCTCCCTGAGGCAGCTGGAGAGCCACTGCGATATATAGGAAGCTGGACTAAAACAGACCTTTGGGCTGATCCAGCAGGGCTCCTCTTACGTCCTTAAGGCCCAGATTGGGTTGCAAGTTATTATTTACCTCAGAAATTTACCTCAAAATGCCAGATACAAGAGAGTGGCAACAGGATGCAGGCATCTTGTTGTCCTGGGTGCTGTCTGAGGCATCTAGTGGGCCACTGTCAGATACAGGAAGCTGGACGTGATGATGGGCCTTTGGCTTGATCCAACCGGGCTCTTCTTTTAGGATGCAGGTATCTTGTTGTCTTGTGTGCTCCCTGAGGCATTTGGTGGGCCACTGTGAGATACAGGAAGTTGGACTTGATGATGGGCCTTTGGCTTGATCCAGCCGGGCTCTTCTTTTAGGATGCAGGTATCTTGTTGTCCTGGTGCTTCCTGAATCATCACTCTGATATACAAGAAGCTGGACTAGATGGGCCTTTGGCCTGATCCAGTGAGGTTCTTATGTTCTTATCTCTGTTTTCACAATGAACCTACAACATCCCTGTTCTACTGAACTGTGCTTCTCTAGATGTGAAGGATGGGGGAGCCACAATCTCTTATCTGACTTTAGGCACTGAAAGCACAGATTCCATTGTTTGACTAAAATGAAAGCAATCCATCTCCCGCTTCTTACCCAGGCTTTCTACTTTTATTACAAGGCAATTGTCACTCGGCATTCTTAAATGGAATTGGTTTCTTCCAAAAAGGCCACTTCATTGTACCAGCCATTCCAATGTTCCACAAATGAAGATCTCTCCTCGTTCTGCGACTGACACATCCATTAGCAGCTCTCAGCTATCATTCTTCCCCACCGCTTTCTCTGTAGCTCAATGCCAGCGGAAGGATCTCGGAGAAAATCACGTCGGTGCCAATCACACAACTAATATAAAAGGCAATTCGCTGCCATTCTTCGCGTGATTTGGCACCATTTACAAACACTCTCTCCTAAGCTGGCATCATTTGGGCTGAGCATCTTCATAATTTCATTTACTGCTCAGAATTGGCTGGCTCTCTAGCTGGTAGGCAGACTGGTTGGAGCCTTGCATTCCATACGGAAAATAAATGAAGGGCTGCTTCGAGTGAATCCACCTTCTTCCAGGACTGCATTTTCAAATCTGTTCTTTAAAGGGCTATTGATGCTTCATCTTTAAGGTATCTCTTTCTACTTTCTCACAGTCCTTGTGCTTTGGATAGCTCTAATTTTTGATTGCCCCCAAAAGGCTCACATCATTGTTACTCTTGTAAATTTACCGCCTTTTACCATTGTTTTCTTGAGAGTCCCCTGGACTGCAAGGAGATCCAATCGGTCAATCCTACGGGAAGTCAAGCCTGATTGCTCCCTGGAAGGACAAATACTGAAGCTGAAGCTCAAATACTTTGGCCACCTCATGAGAAGAGAGGACTCATGCTGGGAAAGATGGAAGGCAAAAGGAGAAGGGGGCAGCAGAGGATGAGATGGTTAGAGAGTGTCACCGAAGCGATGAACATGAAATTGGGCAAACTCTGGAAGCTAGTGGAGGACAGGGAGGCCTGGCATGCTGTGGTCCATGGGGTCGCGAAGAGTCGGACACGACTTAGCAACTGAACAACAGACATTGTTTTTCTTTTGATTCCTAGTCCCAATGGGACTTAGGGTGCAATCCAATGACACCTGTTGGGCCAACGCAAGGTGCTGACTGGCACCACTGTGTCAGCGCTAGTACCATCGGCCCAAGGGCGCCAGGCCAAGGCACTGCTCCTGCTCCTGCCAAACTTGACTGGGGCAAGAGTGGCTCTGGGCATGGGGAGGGCAGGTGGGAGGGAGGATCTGGGTGGGAGTGGGTGGACCCAGTAGGCATGCCAGCCTGGGCAGGGGGAGGAGTTAGTAAGTAGCCAGTAGGACGCATCCAAGCCTCTGTCCCCAGGCCATGGGGCCACAATTCAGGCCATGCAGCTTGCTCAGAGCTGTGCCTGCTAAACAGGAGGAGCAGGCAGACGCGTATCTTACCTGTAGCCTGGGATGGCGCGAGCCATGGGCGCCGGACAGCAGCGGGGCCCCATTGCACGAGAAACAACATGCTCTTCGGTCCGCCTGCCCTCCCTGGTCTCCGTCACGCTCTGAAATGGAGCATTTCCGGGTGCAGGGAGGTGTGTTGAGCCAACGCATCGGGGTGGGGCGACGTCCTGGGGGCGCGGTTTCGGCAACAGCCATGGGCGAGCTCGTGCCTCCATTTGGGCCTGGGCGCAGGTCCGAGCAAGCCTATCAGGGCAGCTGATGCCTACCCTGGAGCAGGACACAAATGTGCCCCTGCCGCAGGGAGGCTCCAGAGGCCACCTAACATGCACTGGATACAATGCAGGCCTGCTGGCCTTGCTGTTCTGGCACAAGTTAGGATTGTGCCCTTAGTGCTGGTCATACCTAATTTAGGGTGCAACCCTACACTGAGTTAGGCCGGCATAAACTAAGCCAGCAAAGTTTGGCCAGCACAAGGGACACCGTAAAGTATGTTTGGACCACTCTCGGTGTCAGAGAGGCCAGCACACAGACGTGCACCATCCTCCCTGACTCCAAGAGCGGTCCAAACACACTTTATGGTGGCCCTTGTGCTGGCCAAACTTTGCTGGCTTAGTTTATGCCAGCCTAACTCCAGTTTAGGATTGCGCTCTGAGTCTAGGAAAGATGGTGGCATGCTCTAGCATGTTGCTGCATATTTCCCTTCCTCCCACTAGGATGAGCTGGCCAGAGGTGCAAAATTCAGCTGCACCTATTGGCTGCAGCCTCGGTGAGGGGCAGGGAGACTGAGGAGTTTTGTGGGCGTTCCTGTCGACTTCCTCCATCCGCCCCCAACTTTCAAGCCCCCACCTGGTTTCTATGTTATGTATAGTCTGAGATTAGCTGGTTGCTCATGTGGGAGCTGGGAAGGTATTTTTTGCTATCAACCTGTTTGGCCTTTGGTTGGCAGGTTTTTGCCTACTTCAGACTGGCATTCGGGTTGGGAAAAATTTTTGGCGTTGTGTATTGCCTTCTTCCTTTTATTGGTGACTTTGGGCAGTTTGAGTCTAAAGGCATGAGTTAAAAGGCATGGTCAATGGCGGCCTTCTTCAGAAGCCAACATAACTCCACTAACCACACTTGCAGACAGCAAGCGAAATGTAAAGGTATTTCTTTTTAATTGATCATGGCTTTTAACCCGATAAACATTTATTTTATCATAGATTTTGGCTGGGAAAGCCTTAGTAAATTGTCCTTTTTGCTGCAACGGCTGTTGAATCTGATCCAGCTATGTGCTTGTGGGTTAGGCCTTTGAAAGACCAAGTGAAGAGAATCCCAAATGAAACCATACCCTTTTAAAAGAGAGTGAATAAAGTGATTTGGGCTCCAGTGTGAAGGAGACATCAAGCAACCCCTCCGCTTGTCAAAACCCCCGTTGACAATTGCAGGAGAGGTTAACACCAGCGTTGAAGGTGACGGAAAGATAGCCATTATGGTGCACACTTTGCATTGAGTCATTTCATTAAAATGTGTTCCTTTCTCCTCGCACTCTAACTCGACAGGGAAATGCTTTGCAGTTTATTAGAATCCTGTCTCTCCTGTGAGACGTGGGATATTACAGGTCTTGTCTGTTTAATGCAGTTTCAATCTTTCCTCTCGGGAGAGGATACCATTTGCACTCCCTCAAGTGAGCAGAATTTGAAATCAGTTCTGATTAGTGTTCTCCAATTCTCCTCCTGGTTCAATTAGTAGATGATATTGGAGCCGTGAATAACCTGTCAGACCAGCCTTTCTGGGATGTTTACGGAAGCAAGTGGACTGTATTGTAAAAATATCGTATATGAAAATGGAGCATTTGTCAATAATTTTCTCAACTGCTCAGCAGGCAGTTCAGCTAGACAATAACCAGCTCAAGTTTTTTTTCTCTCTACTATGTGTACTTAATTTTTTTTATTGTGACCGCCATACCTTAAAATGAAATGCTGTAGCAATAAGGAGGACATATTGGTGGTATCTTTGCCCTGTTCTTTGGGGGGTGGGCTAGTGGGACATTGGGCATGGTCCAAAACTGACTTGGAGGTTAAAGTGGCTTGAAGCAGTGCATGCTATTAGCAGTAAGCAACAAACTCAACAGCAGGCAGTTCAATAGAAAGTAGCAAAATGAAAGAGGGTAGACAGAAGCAGGATCTTCAGAACCATGGACAGCTCTGATGTAGCACAGATGTTGTTCCTCCATGGGACAAAACTCTTTGAGCAAATCTCTACTAAGCACATACTGTAAAGGATTGCCCAATCTCTCTCCATGGATTGATGTCTGAAAGTAAGCTAAACTTTCAGTAGTCAGACTTGGGTCTAGTGACACTAGTGAGTAGCTGCCACCTGAAGAACAGATTGAAAGAGAATTATGTGGCCCTGGGTAGTTGATGAATCTGAAGGAATTTCAGAATCCCAGGTGTGAAGGTCTGAATAGCTGCTCTCAATTTTAGAGATCAAAACATTTTCTCTCCCTTCAGAAGGTCTGGACCACAGTTGGTTCTCAACAGTTCAGCAGCCATGCAAATTAGACCAGTGGTTCACTGGGTCAGTGGGTCAGGACCCATCAGTGTGTTGTGAGCCAATTTCAGATGGATTGCAAAGCACCTACAGTAGCCATATTGAAAATATGGGAAGAAGGGATGCTGGAAAAGGAGAAGACTGTGTGGTTGTTTTGCTTGTGTCAAGGTTGTAAATAGGCTATTTTCTTTTCTGATTCGTTTGCTATTGGAAAATGACTGAGATATAACCCAACTAATTGCTGCATTCTCTGGAAAGCAGCAGGCTCTGGTGACACAATGACAGCACTTCAGGTCATGACATCACTTCTGGTCATGACATCACTTCTAGTGGGTCTCAGACAGATTGTTATTCTAATCTAAACAGTAGATCCTGGTGCTAAGATGTTTGAGAACCACTGAGCTAGACAATACCCCCCTCCCCCTCCCCCACTGCCGCCTCTTCCTTCTTCTCCTTCTTCTTCTTCTAATGCTGTAGCAATATGGAGGACATATTTTGGAAAATGAATGCAGCCTTACCCCCAAGAACAAACATGGGGAAGACTTTGCTTCATCCCTGTTGTAGTTGTATACTATGATGGCAATGATTGATGTAAGAGAGCCAGAAGAGGGCAGGGCAAAAGTAGGCAGATCTCAATGGATTTCATCACCAATGACAGCCCAATCCTGTTGATCCTTCATCACAAATGCAGCTGCATCAACATGTACTGCTTCTTATGTGGGGGGGGGGGGTCATGGAGACCTCCTCAAGGTAAGGGAACTTTTATTCCCAACATAGGGAAAGCCTCCACTTCCCCAATGGGTCTCCTTGGTTCTGGCATAGTGGAAAGGGAGAAAAGGGAGAGAGTAGGGAATAGGCTACTGGTGCATGTGAGTATTGCTGGTTACTGCTGCTTCCCACCTCTTTCCAACTCCTGCCCTCACCCTCCCTGACCAGAAACTCCCCATCCCTCTTCCTCCTCTTATTTCATCTACCTCCGGCCCCAAGGCCATTTCACCAGTGCCGAAGGGTGGGTGGCCTCTCTGCTGGCATGTGCTGGTGGCCTCATTGCACTTGCTGGTGAAACACCACTTCCACCAGCATTCTCACACTTCCACCAATATTCCACCAATGGAACAAGTCTCTCAATAAACCCTGGAAAGTGTAACTGTAGGAGGATACTGAAAATTCTTTTGTGGAGTATATCTAGGATTAAGAGCGTAAGAAGAACCCTGCTGGATCAGGCCAAAAGCCCTTTTGTTCCAGCTTCCTGTATCTCACAGGGGCCCACCAGGTGCCTCAGGGAGCACACGAGACATCAAGATGCCTGCATCCTGTTGCCACTGCCTTGCACCTGGCATTCTGAGATAAATTCTGAGGTAAACACACTGATGGCCAGTCAAGATTCTCCACAGCATTTCTGTTTGACAACCACCAGAACCAGATGCTCCTCTTCAGACATGTACTTATAGGAACAGCCCCACTAGATCAGGCCGAGGTCCATCTAGTCCAGTTTCCTGTAACTCACAGTGGCCCACCAGATGCCTCAGATTGCACACGAGACTAAAAGATGCCTTCATCCCGTTATCACTCCCTTGCACCTTGCATTCTGAAGTAGCTTAATACTAAGGTAAGGAGATAGCACAATCCATCATGGCCTATAGCCCACGATGGACTTTTCCTCCAGAAATCTGTCCAATCCCTTTTAGAGGCACCTAGGCCAGATGCCATCACCACCTCCTGTGGCAAGGAGTTCCACAGATTAATTACATACTGGGTAAAAAAGTATTTCCTTTTATCTATTCACAAGGCCATCAGTATTCGTGGCAAACATGAGAAAAATCTACACAAAGTAACCCCCACCCTAATCCACTGATGATCATGTACCTCTACCATCCTGTATAGAGGTCAGCTTCCTGCATGCATAGGGAAGTGTCATTTTTCTGGTGCTTCTTAATGTTTGCTAAAAAAAACAAATTATGTGCAATGTGGCAAGGTGACACCATGGTTCATCACCATGCTCAAGCTTTTCATGTGCATTTCCTGTGGCTGCCACATACTGAACGGATGTGTGGAAAAATGTCTTTGAGTTCTTAGTAGAATGACTGATGCGCATTTGTTTTTCAGACCTGTAGGTTCAAAGTTAAGTAACTTGCTGTTAACTGTGGGAGTAACAGAACTGGAGAAAGCTATTGCTATTATATTTTCTGATTTATTGCCACAATAAGATGTATGGGTTTTGGGGATTTTTTATTTTATTTTTAAGGTGGAAAATTGAACACAGTCGAATGCCTCCAAGGAAAATCAGGTGCTTACTGCACCAGTGATGAATTATGATGTCCACCAATAAGAGCACAGGACACACACTGTGCGGTCAGAATCATAATATTTTCCAAGTCCATCGTGTGTAGCTAACCTATGTGCTGTGTTATAGGCAACCTTTAGATATTTTGTCACTGTTCATAAGGCTATGATGAGCATATTCCAAATCAGGACATCAATCAGAATCACAGTAATAAAAGGCATCAAGTGGAGGACAAAACATTCCCGCAGGAATGTCCCACATTGGTCCCAGACACTCCTAGAGCTTGCCCTACCGGGTGCCACCTCTCTCTTCTCCTGGCACACTGCATGCCTTCCCTGTCCCATGCTCTGGCCTCCCCTACATCTCCACCATCACCCCCACTGACATCATCGTTGGCAGTCACTTCATCCTCCTCCAGCACATGGTGGGCCCCTGCGGACTCTCTGCCAATGTTCCGGCCTTAAGCCAATATGACCAATGTCGTCCCATTGAGCCCCGCACTTTGGGGGCTCCCGCACCAGCACAGCTTGCTTACCCTCTGCTGCTGTAGCCAGGATCTCTATGAGCTGTAAGTTAGTTGGGCAAACATAGCCGCTTTACCTTGAGCCCTCCAAACTGCCCCTGCCTCCGAACTGCCAAAAATGGGACTCCTGGAAGCAGTTGGCGGTGATGCCATCATGTCACCACCAACTATTTCCAGGTGCCACAAGTGCTTTTCTTGGTGAATGAGGGGCCCTGCGGGGAGGGTGGGGGTCCCACAGGAATGCCCTGCATTGGGACCCACCACTCCTAGAGCCGGCCCTGGCTGGGGAAGTTTTTGCTATTGCCATCAGGCAATCTCCACTGGCAAGATTGGGGCGGATCAGCAGTAGGATTGGGCTGTCACTTTGGCATTTGCAGCACCTTGTTATGGATTATGTGTCCCGAGCTAGCAACATCCATGGTAATTAAAAAGTTGCAAATGCAGAAGGTCAGGTCCCTGACCAAGCTGCGTACACTAGAATTTTGCCATTTGGGAGATGAGGAGGGACTGGATGGGTTGGATTTTCTGATTTGCATGCACAGGGATTAGAAGAAAGGTGGTACTACATAGACAAGGGGTCTCCGAACATTGACGAGCCTAAGAGAATCATCATCTATTTTACACATTTTCGCAGGCCAAAAAAGAATTCGTTTTATAAACGAATGAAGTTGAAATGAACGAATAAGTTGTCCTTGAGTCTTTTATGTAAGCGACATGATAGGATTCAGCACACAAGATAAATGAGACGTTTATACAGAAACAATGCCATGCTTTAACTGAGAAATTCCAAATAAGGAGTAAAAATGTCAAACATTAGCAAATGCTCTGATCAGAAAAAAGAAAAGTTGGTACAGGCTGGGTAGATCTTGTGGCAGGCTGGATGTGGCCCACAGGCCATAGTTTGGAGGCCCCCTGAGACATTCGGGGATTGCAGTCCAAGAAAAGGGGAAGCTGGGAAGACTAAGACTAAGGAGTGGGAACCTGGATACGTAAGGTAGGGGCATTAAAGATGGGACATGCTCTAATGCAGGGGTCTCCAAACTATGGCCACATCTGGGCCACCACAAGATTTTATCCAGCATGCAGCATCTTAAAAAACAGGCATGTCCCGGTACCACTGGGGTTCTGTTCTGGACCACACCATGGATACCTGAAACTGTGGGTACTGGGGACCCTTTTACAGAGAACGGAACTTCAGTGGTTTTGCTGCAACAAGATTAAAAAAAGAGATCTATTTAATGTTCTATCTTTTTATAGGGATGTGGTGGCGCTGCAGGTTAAACAGCTGCTGCTGGGCTTTCTGACCGGAAGGTTGTGAGTTCAAAACCGAGTGACGGAGTGAGCTCCCGTTGCTTGTCCCAGCTCCTGCCAACCTAGCAGTTCGAAAGCACCTAAGTGCAAGGAGATATATAGGTACAACTTCGGTGGGAAGGTAACGGCATTCCGTGCGCTATGGCGTATAGTCATGCCGGCCACATTACCCCAGAAGCTTGTCCTTGGACAAAACGCCTACAGGCTCTACAGGCTTAGAAACGGAGATGAGCACCACCCCCTACAGTCAGTCACGACTAGACCATTCGATCGTGGGGAAACCTTTACCTTTACTTTAACTTTTTAATAGGCATCTCAGTATCCATAGTATCCCTGGATAACTGAATCAGTGGATACCGGGGCATGCCTGTATTTAACATTTTTACTCATTATGTATAATTTCTCAGTTAAAGAAATTGTTTCTTTATAAATGTCACATTTCTCTTTTGTTCTGAATCATATCATGCAGATTACAAAACAGATCCAAGTAAAACTTATTCATTCAATTTCATTCATTCATTTATAAAACTGATTTTTTTTCAGCCTGCAAGAATCAGTAAAATATACAATGTGGCCCTCCTACTGAATAGTCTTGAGACCCCTGCTATAATGCCACACAGACCTTAAGACAGGGTTTGGGAGTGAGCATCTGAAATTTGGGACTCTACTGATGCGGTGCTTCTGTACATAAAGAGGCTAGATCAGTGTTCCCAAACTGTGGATCAGGTTCTACCAGTGGGTCATGACCTCATTGTTGGTAGATTGTGAAACTGAGAAGCTGATAGCTGACATGGGAAGTGGGTTGAGCCCTATGGAGAATGGAACTGAACTGCACATGGGCATTTACGCATGTGTATGTTATGTCCCGTCAGCTAAAAACTAAAAAGCTCATTTTCCTGGGGCATAGCCAGAGAAATAAATGGACAAAAGCCTGCTTCAATTCAGACATATATATATATATATATATATATATATATATATATATATATATAT
>JAJKFI010000017.1:13254683-13269584 GCA_029204185.1 Lerista edwardsae | reverse complement strand
GTGTGTGTGTGTGTGTGTGTGTGTGTGTGTGTGTGTGTGTGTGTGTGTGTGTGTACCGCATAGGCTTTGCAACGCCTAGAATGACGTGCACCAAACTTGGCACATGCATGCCTTGTGGCCTGGTGACAAACACTGCGGGGGTCAGGCCCCCCTAGCACCCCCAGGGTTGGGGGTGCACAGGGGTCCCCACGTGAAAATGGTCGAAAACGGTGTCGAATCCGGGGTCGCCGAGACGATAGGCGACGCTCCCGATGCTGTTGGAGTCCGGGTTCGGGCCCTTCTCGCCCCCCACACTGAGGGGGGCCCAAACCTGGACTCCAACAGCGTGGGGAGCATCACCCAGATCCCAACATCCCTCTCCCAGGTCCCAACATCCCAGATCCGTTCCGCAGTACTTCTGTTCAGCAGCTGTTCAACAATTTAAAGACTTCAGGTGCTGGAAAGGTTATACTCTGCATGTCATAATCAGAGTGACATCAGCAATGACATCATAATAGATTGCCTCAGGACACCACATATCAGCTGAAGTGCCATCACCACCTCCTGTGGCAAAGAGTTCCACAGATTAACTACCCGCTGGGTAAAAAAGGACTTCCTTTTATCTGTTTTAACTCTCCCAACCCTCAGTTTTAGCGGATGCTCCCTGGTTCTGGTGATTTGAGAGAGGGAAAAGAACATCCCTTTATCGACTCTATCCCTTCCATGCATAATTTTGTATTTCTCAATCATGTCCCCTCTCAGGCACCTTTTTTCTAGATTGAAGAGCCCCAAACGCTGCAGTCTTTCTTCATAAGGGAGGTGCCCCAGCCCCGTAATCATTTTTGTCGCTCTCTTCTGCACCTTTTCCAGCTCCACTATGTCCTTTTTGAGATGCGGCGACCAGAACTGGACTCAATATTCCAGGTGTGGCCTTACCATCGATTTGGAGAATGGCATGATAATATTGGCTGTTTTATTCTCAACCCCTTTTTTAATTACCCCAAGCATGGAATTGGCCTTCTTAATTGCTGCCGCACACTGGGTTGATACCTTCATTGAATTGTCCACCAGTACCCCAAGACCTCTCTCCTGAGCTGTCACAGACAGCTCAGAACCCATTAGCCTATAGGTGAAGTTTTGGTGTTTTGCTCCAATGTGCATCACTTTACACTTTTCTATGTTGAAACGCATCTGCCATTTGGCTGCCCATTCCCCCAACTTGGAGAGATACTTCTGGAGGTAGGGCTAGAATAAAAGGCTTAGGATATATAATATGAGGTTTGTTGCCCACTTATCATGAGATGCTAATGACTGGCATTAAAAAAAAAGAAAAAGAAAAAAAAACAGATGCAAATGTTCGGGGATGCCAATGAATGGCTTGCCGTCAGAGCCATTCTGGGCCACAATGGCATAAGAACATAAGAAGAGCCCTGCTGGATCAGGCCAAAGGCCCATCTAGCCCAGCTTCCTGTATCTCACAGCGGCCCACCAGGTGCCCCAGGAAGGCATGAGACTACAAGATGCTTGCATCCTGTTGCCACTCCCTTGCACCCGGTACCAGTAGTCCACCACCTTTGTAAGGAGGTTGCACAATCCATCATTGCCTATAGCCCATGATGGACCTTTCCTCCAGAAATCTGTCCAATCCCCTCTTGAAGGCATCAAGACCAGATGCCATCACCACCTCCTGTGGCAAAGAGTTCCACAGATTAACTACCCGCTGGGTAAAAAAGGACTTCCTTTTATCTGTTTTAACTCTCCCAACCCTCAGTTTTAGCGGATGCCCCCTGATTCTGGTGTTTTGAGAGAGGGAAAGGAACATCCCTTTATTGACTCTATCCCTTCCATGCATAATTTTGTGACTCAATCATGTCCCCCCTCAGGCGCCTTTTTTCTAGACTGAAGAGCCCCAAATGCTGCAGTCTTTCTTCATAAGAGAGGTGCCCTAGCCCCGTAATCATTTTTGTAGCTCCCTTCTGCACCTTTTCCAGCTCCACTATGTCCTTTTTGAGGTGCGGCGACCAGAACTGTACACAATATTCCAGGTGTGGCCTTACCATTGATTTGTACAATGGCTTGATAATATTGGCTGTTTTATTCTCAACCCCTTTTTTAATTACCCCAAGCATGGAATTGGCCTTCTTAATTGCTGCCGCACACTGGGTCGACACCTTCATTGAATTGTCCACCAGCACCCCAAGATCTTTCTCCTGAGCTGTCACAGACAGCTCAGAACCCATTAGCCTATAGGTGAAGTTTTTGGGTTTTTTGCCCTAATGTGCATCACTTTACACTTGTCTACGTTGAAACGCATCTGCCATTTGGCTGCCCATTCCCCCAACTTGGAGAGATACTTCTGGAGGTAGGGCTAGAATAAAAGGCTTAGGATATATAATATGAGATTTGTTGCCCAGTTATCATGAGATGCTAATGACTGGCATTAAAAAAAAAGAAAAAGAAAAAAAACAGATGCAAATGTTCGGGGATGCCAATGAATGGCTTGCCGTCAGAGCTATTCTTGGCCACAATGGCAATGTGCATGTGCTTGCTGGTTGGTTCAGTGAGCATCTACACTTTGCTGTCACTGTCCAGAATGGCTCTGACCGTGAGTGGGCAACACTTACCTAGAGTGTTGCCATGTCTGCAATACTTACAGTGCCACCCACCCCATAGCTATGCTGCTGGTTCCATCCATAATAAAACATCCTCATTCTTCCTGATTTAGCTTTTACTACCAACTCAGCACGAACGACTGTCCTCGGCATGTTTCTCTCTCCTAGCACAGTAGCTGTGGATGTGATCACGTAGGGCCCCCTTCAGGAAACGTTTCAAAGAGAGATTCCTGGCCTGTGTCATTTCGATGCCTTGCTTTTCAGCACGTATCAAACAAGTTGAAAACATGCTTTAATCTTCAGAGGGATAAAAGGTGGGGAGGAGGAAAGATGAAGGCCAGGGCTAATAAGACATCAGAAGAGCCTGAGGGAGACAGCAAATGTAAGAGGGAACAATAACTTCCGACAAAGGCAGGGTTGTAAAAAGGGATATAAAACTATAAAGTAAAATTAACAAAGTCAGGAGACCATTGAAGAGGATGTATGAAAGGACCCAACTCAGAACTGCTGGAGAGCTGTCAGGGAGCATCAGTCTCCCAAGCACCAATTTGTACCGGAAAGTTCCGGAAATATTGAAAAGGGTCATTTTTGGAAAGTACGGCAACTTTAGAACTGCTATTTATTGTAATCTCCTTGAAGTGGTTGCCAGTTAGGGGAAGGCAGATGGACATCTGTGCTCGTAAATTAAATGCAAGTGAATTGATTCTCGGGATACCAAGTTCAGGAGGCTACACTCCACACGCACGCACGCATCGGCAAGCAACAGTCAGAAGCACCTTTGTCTCAGCGGTCTCCAAACTGGAGACCACTGCAGCAGGGAAACGCATCCCCGGTCAAATGGCATTTTGCATTCCACCTGGGATGGTGCAAAAGACCCCTACTATCTCCTAGGGGTCTTCACAACCAGCCGCACATGTGTGGAACGCCAGGCACATGGCTTGCTGGGGCAGCAGATCCCGGAAGCCCCTCGCTGCAAAGACCCCTGGGAGTTGTAGTAGGGATATTTTGCGCCTTCCCCAACGGAACGCGAGTCTCTGCTCATACCAGGGAAGGAAAATGGGGGCACCAGTTCTGGCCAACAGGAACCTCCTGCTCTTGATCAATAGCCCAGCCCCATTGTTCTGTGGGCCCAGTTCTTGCCCACGGAAACCTGTCGGGAGCACCTGGTTCTGGTGGCTGTCAAAGAGAAATGCTGTGGAGAATCTTGACTGGCCACCAGTGCGTTTACCTCAGAATTTACCTCAGAATGCTAGACAGTGGCAACAAGATGCAGGTATCTAGTTGTCTTGGGTGCTCCCTGAGGCATCTGGTGGGCCACTGTGAGACACAGGAAGCTGGATTAGATGGGCCCTTGGCCTGATCCAGCGAGGCTTTTCTTATGTTCTTATGCTCACCACAACCCTGTAAGGGAGGTGAGGCTGTGATTGTCCCAAGGTTACCCAGGAAGCTTCATGACTGAGCAGGGATTTAAACCTGGCTTTAGTTAGCCTGGTGGGTACATCAGGTCTTCATAGAGGCCTCAAAGCCTACTAATGGCGAGACTCTGCCAAAGTTTGGTTTATAGTTTTTTTGTATTTTTTTTTGCCACTTTAGAATAGGTATAGGGAATGCCGTTACGGCAGCAAATGATATTTATGATTCTCCTGCAAGAAACTCTAAAAATAGTGAGCCAACTGGAGGCTACAATTAAATATAATTTGGCAGTTGCCTAGCTGCTGGATGCACTTGGTATTTCGACAGAAATGTGGCTAACTAACTTTGCAGTCCTGCAAGGTGGTATTATGTGTGAATAGAAAAAAGCTATTACCTGCTCGAGCCTTCATTACGGGATTCTTCCCCCTTGCAGTAAGTGCAATGCTGTGACTCGATCTGTTTCGAAATCAAGATTGAAACGGTACCTTTTCATGACTTGGCTTCCATCATTCAAATGAGCTGAAAAGGCAGTTATTGTGCTCTAGTAGCAGCCTATTGTCCCAGTATCTTTTAATGCCTCATATTTAGAAAGTGCTTTGTGTGGCACTTGTCAAAAAAGCCTTTCAGAACCAAGGCAGCATTTACAGTTCATTTCACGTGTGCCAGCTGCTTTTCAGACTATGATGGTTTTAATATACAAAAGGAGGTGCCTTGCCAGTTATATTTGCCAGATACTTGTGGCTTTGCAAGCATACTGATGATGACCTTGATAAGTGCCCTCAGCTGTATAAAATGAGCAGCTCACAATGAGGTGTAGTGAATGGAGTGTTTGATTTCGGGCAGGGAGAATGTTGAATTCCCCAATCAGCATGAAGCTCACCAGTTGCCTTTGTGCCAATTGCTACGTTTCAGGCTAACCTACTTTGCAGGGCTGTTGTAAGGATAAAATGGGCATGTGCTGTGCATCCTGATCTCTCAGAGAAAGGGTTGGGTGGTAAAAAAAAATCAGTTGTCAACCAACCAACCAACCAACAGGTACTTATATACTGCTTTTCAACACGAAGTTCACAAAGCGGTTTACAGGCAAATAGTAATAATAAAGTTACATGGTTCCCTGTCCCAAAAGGGCTCACAATATAAAAAATGCGAACCACCACCAGCAACAGCCACTAGAAAAGACACTGTGCTGGGGTGAAGAGGGACAATTACTCTCCCCCTGCTAAACTTAAGAGGAACACCACTTGAAAAAGTGCCTCTTGCCCAGTTAGTAGGGGTTATGCCCAGTTAGCAGGGGTTAGTGCCTCATTATGAGTTGTGCCTCAATATGAGTTGTGCCCCATTAGCCACTGATTTGACCCACCATTGTTACTGGGGTCCACCTTTAAATGCTTTAGAACAGTGGTATTCAAACGTTTTAGACCGGGACCCACTTTTTAGAATGGCACTCATGTCGGGACCCACTGGAAGTGATGTCATTAATCTGGAAGTGATGTTGGGGCAGGAAGTGACATTATCTAGCAGGAAGTGCTGTCATTGTAACATAATAAAATGATACTCCTGAAATGCACATTGGCATTCTTGGACTGCTGCAATTGTACAACCATGAAACATCCCTGACAAAAAGCAAGATTAGGGCAAAATATGATGTAAAAGCACTGAACTAAAAACAATTAAAAAAAGAAAAAAGAAACCCTCACTTGAAAATTCAAACTGTTAACACTCACCAAAGGAATATAACAAGAATAAGGTCTGCAGTTTCCAAGATGGCTTGGAACATTGCCTTAGAACAAGGAAAAGGGGGTCTAAATCCCATGTCTTCCCATTAGATTCCATTATTCACCCCATCTAGTGGCTGAATGCAGTATAGGGCGACAATGGAAGAGCAAGGAAACTGGAAGTGAAGTGGGTTTAACAGCACTTGTGTCGGGACCTACCGAAAGTGAACTTCCATTAACTTGGAAGTGATGTCATAGCCAGAAGTGACATCATCAAGCAGGAATGCTGTCATTGTGACATAAAAAAACAACACTCCTGGAATGCAAACTGGTGTTCTTGGACTGCAGCAATTGACCAACCATGAAATATTCCTGACAGAAAGGAAGATTAGGTCAACATATAAATACATTTTTTTTAAAAAAGAACCCGCACTTGAAAATGCAAACTTAACACTCAGAAAAGGAATATAGCAAGATTAAGGACTGCAGCTTTCAAGATGGTTGCTCCTAGCTTTCCACAACTCAGTTGACATCAGGTTGTGACCCACCAAGTGGGTCCCAACCCACAGATTGAGAAAGACTGCTCTAATGTTTAGAGGGTGTTTTTTTTTTTTTAACAGAATCCTGATATTCAGCTATGAGTATAGTATGATTCATGGTGATATGGCATGAACAAGGACATTCCAGAATTAAACTGATGTCAAAAGACTAAAACACCAACCATCTCAATGCCCGTGTTGTGACGTTACTTATATTTTTGCCAAATAAAAGTGCTGAATTTTTTCCCAACAAACAGAGTGGGCATTGAAGGCTTTCCCTTAATGCTCTTGGAAAGGGCACTTAACTTTCCAGCGGCCGGAGACTGCACTTCTGAGACGCGCCTTAATGGGCTCTGTGACCACTGGACAGTCCTTGCTAAATAGATCGAAGCTCAGTTTGGAAAGTGCATCACATTAAGAAGAAATGGATCAGACAGATTCCCAAATGTCTGTCCCAGCCAGACAGTTCAGACGGTCTTCCAAAGTGGTTTGTTGTAGCTGCTGCTAATGAGTTACGAGGCAGCCCTTCACTTAAAACAGGAAGTTAACTTGAACGAGGAAAAACTACTTCTAACTTCTTTGCGTGGATCCAAAAGTGGTGGTGTCGTGGATGGAAAGGAAGACTATATTCAGCAGTGAGGATGCATCTGCAAGATTTAGGGCGCAATTCTAAGCTGCGGAGGGTTGGGAGAGTTAAAACAGATAAAAGGAAGTACTTTTTTACCCAGCGGATAGTTAATCTGTGGAACTCTTTGCCACAGGAGGTGGTGATGTCATCTGATCTGGATGCCTTTAAGAGGGGATTGGACGGATTTCTGGAGGAAAGGTCCATCGTTGGCCATAGGCAATGATGGATTGTGCAACCTCCTTACATTGGTGGTGGACTACTTCAGAATACCAGATACAAGGGAGTGGCAACAAGATGCAGGCATCTTGTTGTCTCATGTGCTCCATGAGGCACCTGGTGGGCCGCTGTGTGATACAGGAAGCTTGACTAGGTTGGCCTTTGGCCTGATCCAGCAGGGCTCTTCTTATGTTCTTATGCTCTGGAACAGGCAGACCGGTGGGCCTGCTGTGTATCAAGCACAGCTTGGGTGCAGGCTGGAGCCTCCACAGGGCAAGAGCACATTCAAGGATTGGGTTGTTAATTGAATAATGATGATAATTGACTATAATGTTCGGTCAGAAAGACCAATGATAAACAGTCAGAATGTGTTATATGGGTGGTAGGGCAAGCACTGGGCAAATGAACAACGTAGAACATGTTGTTTCTTGCTGATAACGAACTGCCAACAGCAGCCAGCTATTAAATGCAGCTAGAAGTCTTGCTTGGCAGTTATTGCTGAATCATCTTTGCTTGAGTTAGAAGGTCTATGTTTGTGTGATGACAATGGGGAATCAGCTGGCTGGCTGGTTGGGATTTTGTAGCTGTCTTTAATAAAAAGTCCATGAGAATTTTGCTTGCTGGTGTTGGCCGTTTTCTTGCAGGCTGGCACATCAACTTTTTGTGGGTTTGTCTGTCCATAACAGGCGCAAAAGTCTCCAAATTCACAGTGGCAGCCATTAACAACTGTGTGGAATCATTTCAGGATTGTTTTGTTTGGCTATTCCAAGTGTTTCTGAACCATTGTTAGAGGTGGGAGAAAACGATGATAAAATACACACACAAAAACCTGTTTTTGGAGAAAGAAAAAATTTGTGAAAAAATTGAACTGTTTTATTTGGTTATTATTTATTTAATGGTGGGTCACAGGTAATGAATGTGGCTTCATCTGCTAACACTATATAACTTTTATCACCTACCAAGTTACTTTTACTTTGCCGTTGTTGCTCCAAATGGCTCCATTTGCCAATGGGAGAAGCCATTTATATGGTGAGTTGTGGTGCCTGCCATACTAACCATGCCACTGTTCCCTCTGGCTAAGCTTCTTCTGGTCACCTTTAGGCCAGGGTAGGAATTTGTTCCTTTTTAGCCAATTAGCCATTGATGAAATTTGGAACACAATCCTAACCTGGAGTTCGGCTGGCACAATTAGACCAGCACAAGGGACACCGTAAAGTATATTTGGACCACTCTCAGAGTCAGACAGGCCAGCACACAGATGTGCCCAGTGGTGTTATTCTACCGGAACGCTGGGCGGGACATCCGGGTGATCGACAGCCTGCCCGTCATGTTCCGCAGCGTTACACCGTTTGCATAACATACGCAAGCGGCGTAATTGGTTACGCAAACAGCGTAATGCTACGGAACGCGACGGGCGGGCTGTCAATCACCCGGATGTCCCGCCCAGCATTCCAGTAGAATAACACCACTGGATGTGCCCCATCCTCCCTGACTCCAAGAGTGGTCCAAACACGCTTTACGGACCTAACTTCAGGTTAAGATTGCCCCTGTATTTATTGCCTACCCCTGACTATCTGACTGTGGGAGTTAAACTAAGAGACCACTCTGGCAGGTTTCAGGCAGGACAGGATTAGCATCTGAAATGCACTGTGAGGTAAGCAAGAGTCAGGGGGGAACTAAACCCAGTCTGTCTGGGTCTGTGATGCAGGCTAGTGGTGGCCCTTTTCAGTGGTTGACATGAAAAAGCTGGGGTTGCCTGGAGGCAAGCTCTAGTTTGAGCCAGGGTCGTAACACCCAGGGAGGAAATGATGGGACATAACATTGTCCCGACATCTCCTCCAGGTTAGATGCCTACACTACTGGGGAGGAGAGTCTCTTATAGATGGAACCTGCTTCATGTTGCTTATTAAATGTGACTAATTAATAAATGTGGCCAATTTATCCAATAATGTCTCATGTCATTTTTGGGGGGGTGGGGTGGGGGAGGGAGTGCATTATTTTATTATTCCACTTTTTCTTCTTCTTCTTCTTTGGCTTTGGGCTACCTCAATGAGTATGTTGCACATTTGCCTACCAGAATGAGACAACTTTGTTTTTAGTTATTATTCAAACCAACCAACCAACCAGTCAACCAACAGCAACACTGCTTGATGATAAGAGAAGAGAGTTTCTGTTTATATGTTCTGCATAGACTACAAAGCAAACCTGCACAATTTGTGACTGACATGGTGCCTTCAACTTACCAGTGGTGCAAATGAGCTCTAATGGGGTATTTAATTAACCTGCTGGTTCTCCAAGGGTGTTGTCTTGTATACATTGGGAGGGGCTGAGCTTGGTTGACCACAGACGGTACAGACCTGCATCAGGGATAACTTGAAAAATAATAACTTTCTTGCAGAAACAAAAAGGAAAACAAATTGGACCAACTCAGAGTTATTGCAGGCTAGACTTTGTGGACAGGTTGACCCCTTATCTAGGATATTGAACTAGAACTTTATACAGTTCTGCCTATTACTATACACATTGCTGAATTTGTCAATGGCTCTTACTGTATCTTTGCAAGAGGGCAGGGATGCCTGCTTGCCTGCCTGAGGATTGCCCATGGTGTGTGCTGTATGGTGGGAGCATCAAAGCAAATGCAGTCAGAGCCTAGATCATCATTTGCAAACTTGACTGTTGCAGCAAAAAGCAGGGGAGGGCTCTATTTTGTAATGGCTGCAAGTTATTTTGAAATAATTGACATTCCATGCAAGTCACTTCAACCGTGGTCTCAAGGGTGGGGAAAGCATTACAGATTTCATTCATCCACTCTATTTATTCAGTTTTTCATCTCCTCCAGAGCCTCAGCTAAAACGTTTTTTGCTAAAAAGATTGTTTACAGTGGCACAAAGGCCACTGTAAAGCACGTTTGGACCACTCTCAGAGTCAGGGGGAGAGCGCATGTTTGTGTGCTGGCCTCTCTGATTCCAAGAGTAGTCCAAACATACTCCAAGAGTCTGATTCCAAGAGTATGCCAGCCAAACTTTGCTGCCCTAACTGTGCCGGCCTAACTTCAGGTTAGAGTTGTGCCCTAAGGCATCTGGCACAAAAATTTCTAACACACCCATACAACATTGTTGTGCCCTCACTGGTCCACAGAAGGCCTTCTGGAGGCCTACAAAAAAACACTTCCAGTTTTTGCTGAAAAGAAGGCTCTCTGATGCCTGGCAGAGAGGTGCTTCAACCCTTCACATCTGCTTCCCTTTCCTCCCTTAAATTTCTTGGACCCTCCAAGTCCCACTCCAGAGGCCAGCTGGGGTCCTTTATCTTACATTGTGCTCTTTGATGCTTGGCGATTATAACATTTCTAAGAAGCTCGGAATGAAATGGGCATTACTTCTTTGTATCTCCACCACTGCAGGACATGGACTCTCTGAGGGGCATCACAGTCAAGCTGTCCTAACATGTACTTAGCACCACATATATGTAAAAACACGTCAGGCAACACAGCCTGGAAGCTGCTTTCTTAACTGCCATTTTCAAACACTATTCAAGCATACAGGTGGGCCCTCATTACCCAAGGTTTGACACCCGTGGATTTGAAAATCTGCAGGTGCGGAGAGCCACCTGGACTCACCAAACCCAACTGGAGCTGTGCTCTGGTTGGATCCAGATAGTTTTTTGAGGCCCCAGAGGCTGCACACAACCACCCACAACCATTGGCCAAAAAAAATTCAACTACTGGTTATTTCATGGGGGGGGGGCTGAAATGGTCATACTGAGGCTCACAGAGCTTATGTGTGGCTTCTGAGGGCCTCAGAAAATCCTCCAGACCTGACCAGAGTGCAGTGCCAGTTGAGTTTGAAAAAAGGGGGGCCTTGAATTCATGGGTTTCAAAACTCAGGGCTTTTGGTATCCATGGTGGTTCCAGGAATGGAACCCCTGTGGATATTGAGGGCCCACTCTATAAGCATTGCAGTCATTCCCAATTAGTGCATTATAATGCCCTGAGGTGTCATGACCTACTTTCGGGCCACCTGACACCCAGCTTTGAGACTGTGGCACCAGAGGCGTTTCTACAGGGATGGCAAAGCTCTAAGTTTTGCAAGAAGCCTTACCCTGTCATGTAAATCCCTCCTCTCCCTTGCTGCTATAGCCAGTAAGCAATGCCAAGATGTTGCTGTTCCCTGTGAGGATTGGCTAAAACGGTGCAGGAAAGGAGTGATGTCCACTGCAAGGTAAGGCTTCTTGCAAAACTTAGAGCTTTGCCATCCCTGTAGAAACGCCACTGTGTGGCACAAGCCTCCATACAGGAGACTCAGCATGTTGTGGAGAGCTGCAGTGCACAAAAACCAGACTGCAAAAACCCTCCCATCCGCCCAACCCTCTTACCGCTGTTTAGAAGCTCGCATTAGTCCCTTGAACCCGGAAGTGAGTGGCAGTGACATCACCACTTGACATATTTCACTACATCATCGTTCACCCCCAGTTCCGAGGGTGTGGCAGACCTGGCACATTTGGGAACCATTGCAGTCGTCTAAGCAGGATGCATTTTACCACAATATGGATCACTTAACCAAGCTATCCCTGTCCAAGAGAGGTTGCAGACCAGGCATCATTTGCAGTAGAAAGCAGTCTGTGCCACAGTGGCTGCTTGGATCTCTAGTGACAAACCTGGATCGAAGCTGGCACTTGTTCAACACAATGGTTCAAAGCAGTGACGAGCTTGTTCCACGAGAGGATGTGCTACTTCATTCAGTCCAAGGGGAGCACCACCTCCCAATGCGGATGAATCACCCGCCAACACTAACGCCATTTTACATCTTACCTGGGCTGAACATTTAAGTAAGCTTCAGTTCTCATGATGAGTTCACCAGTTGCAGAATCCAGGCATTACTCAATTACCCCGTTTAATTACCTAATAATTTCCAGCAATGTTTATTTGCACTCGATTCCTTAATTATGAGATAGAAGTTAGCTTATGATCCTAGCCAAATATTAATTAGCTCTGTAGCAGTCTGAACAGAGCACTTCTGCCTGTACCTTGAAACGTTGTTATAATGTTGCCAGCCAATATAGGTTCTCTCTGAATGTTGCATTCACTATTTAATTCTTCCAAGATGCTATTTTTAAAGATTTCATACTTAACCGAGTTTCCCTACCAACACTCCCATGTGCCCAGAATGACATTTCCCGATTCGTAATGACATTTCCTGACATCTAGCATAAGCTAGTGATGAGAGCCATAGTAATCTCCAGCCAACCAACCAACTAACCAATCAACCAACCAACATTCCAACCCACCTATCTAAAGCCACTTAAGATAAATGTTGCAGAATTGCACAACCCCCTGTGCCCTCTTTAGAGTTTTGTTGTACTCCGCATAGAATGTGCACAGAATATAGTCAGGTCTTGGTATTCGGGCAAAGGGGGTTGTTCCTGGAAACTCCAGTGGATACTAAATCTGCAGAACATACGAACATAAGAAGAGCCCTGCTGGATCAGGCCAAAGGCCCATCTAGTCCAGCTTTCTGTATCTCACAGTGGTCCACCAGGTGCCCCAGGGAGGCACGAGACAACAAGATGCTTGCATCCTGTTGCCACTCCCTTGCACCTTTTGGTCATTTTGAAGTAGCCTACTACTAATGTAAGGAGGTTGCATAATCCATCATTGCCTATAGCCCACAATGGACTTTTCTTCCAGAAATCCATCCAATCCCCTCTTAAAGGCATCTAGGCCAGATGTCATCACCACCTCCTGTGGCAAAGAGTTCCACAGATTAACTACCTGCTTATTACGGGAAGCTTATCTGCCAGCACCAGAGACCTTCAGAGCGCAGTCTAACCTGGCGTTGCTTGCACTGGACCAGCGCTATCGCAAACTTGCCGTCAGGTGCGTCTGGGCAGCGGAATCGGTCGCTGGACCAGCACAAGCAGCAGCGCTGACGCATGGGCACTGCCGTACCTGTCAGCTGCACTGTCTGAGCACCAGTGTAGCTCAGCCAGCCCAGGACTGCGCCAAGGGCCTGCCAGAGGTGTAATGGGGCAGTGCTGTGGGCGGGGACGGGACATGGCCATTAGGCCATATCCTAACCCCCGTCCTGGGCTGGGTGGCCCCGATTCGGGTTGGTCTTGGCCACATGGACCTGCGCCTGCAAATCTGCAGGTACAGATCTGAGCAACCCCATCGGGCTGGCTGGGGCTTACCGCAGGGCAATGGGAAAACACCCCCTTGCCCCATGCTGAGCTGCTGAGCTGCTGTTGCCTTCTAACGTGCTTAGGATGCAGCCCAGCTGCACCAGCCTGGCTATCCCAGCGCAGGTTAGGATTGGGCTGCCCAAATCCCACCGCCAATTTAAAGGTGCTGGTCACAGGCGCCATTTTGAAGGTCTCCACTGCCTCGCTGATGGTCTCTGCCAGCTTTCTGATGCCATCGATTGCTTCAGGATGGCCACGAATGATACAGACATTGGATAGACCCTGCAAATCCTGAGAGGTAGGTGGCAATCCTAATCCCTTCAGCTAAGCACATCTGCTGGTAGCAAATCTGCACACATGGAGACCTGTATCTAGGTACAGCTGTGTGCACACAGGTATGTATTCCTTTGCCAATGGTTCTGTGCGGGTTCCACTTTGCTGATGAACATTCTGTTTACGTGGTGCAAAAGTTATACTTACACTTAATGGACTATGGAGCCAATCCTGGATGTGGGCCCAATCCTACACCTAATGGAATGTGGGCCCAATTCCAACAGGTCACTGTGCAATCAGAACTGACGTTCCACTGGCAAATGAGCCTTTCTGGCATTGCCAACTGCAATGCGCTGTTGTGTGCAACTGGCTGCCACCAGAAACGGCAAGCGGCATCCATGTGAAGATGCCCCAGTGCTGGTAACTTGGCATGGGGGCTGGCAGTGGGGTGGAACAGGGAGAGAAGAACAGGGTGCAGGATGAGGTGCGTAGAAAGCTGGAAGGGGGCGTTTATTGACAGCAGTGGATCTGCCTGTGTCCTGGCCCCCTTTCCAGCCTCAGACAACCACCCTTGGAGGAGTTGCACCAGCAACAGACATGCGCCGTCCTCCCTGACTCCGAGAGTGGTCCAAACATGCTTGATGCTGGCCCTTGTGCGGGCCAAACTGTGCTGGCTTAACTGTGCTGGCCTAACTCCAGGTTAGGATTGCACTCTGAGTCTCAGCACATTGAACTACATGGGTTGACCTGGCAAATGGCATGCTGCTTCTATGCCAGTATGTTGTAGCCTTACTGCACAATGCTATGTTGGCCATGCCGTTCAGAAGGCAAATGAGCATGGATAAACCTTGTGGACTGTTCACTGCAAGCCCCCTCAAAAAGAAACTAGGTTTTTTTTCTCCGTTTCCTGGCAGTGGCAAATAGCAGGGTGAACAAGTTCTGTATTTTCCAACTCAGCTCTAATGTTCACTAACTAGTGCTCAGCTTGGGGGCGAGGGGTACCTTTCAAAGGAAAGAACAGACATGCACCTGATAAATAAACCCCTGCTAACTGGGCAAGAGGCACTTTTTTCAAGTGGTGTCCTCTTATATTTAGCAGGGGGAGAGCAATTGTCCCTCTTCACCCCAGCACAGTGTCTTTCTCATGGCTGTTGCTGGTGGTGTTCTCCATTCTTTTAGATTGTGAGCCCTTTTGGGACAGGGAGCCATTTAGCTTTATTATTACTATTTGCCTGTAAACCGCTTTGTGAACTTCATATGTTGAAAAGCGGTATATAAATACTAGTGATTGATTGATTGATTGATTGATTGATTGATTGATTGATTGATTGATTGATTGATTGATTGAT
>JAJKFI010000017.1:13232570-13254673 GCA_029204185.1 Lerista edwardsae | reverse complement strand
GATTGATTGATTGATTGATTGATTGATTGATTGATTGATTGATTGATAAAATTCCTGTATACGGACACTCAGCTACAAGATTCCACAAATTGAAGAGCTAGAGCAGTGTGCATCTGGAGGCATTGGGAGACTTTGCCAACTTAATTGGAATTCCATGTGTTGTCTTTTTTTTAATTCCCCTGTGTAGTGGTGGATTAATTTAATTGAAGGGGCCTATTAAATTGCCGGTATTAGTAAGCTGCCGTCTCTTCCTAATTCAACTTTTTATGGGGACTGTCAGAAAGTTTTATTTCTAACAGGTGGCATATATAAATTACCAATAAATGAAAATGACTTTAAGCACTTCTCCTTCCTTTTTTTTAAATAGAGCCTTTACATCTGAAATCAAAGCTTGGGCAAGTGGAAATGGGCTAATTTTTCAACAACTGTTTTTTATGGCTCCTCATTCCAATTTCCAGACACGGGAATAGGCTTTAATCAGCCGGAGATTATATTTGTTTGACAGGTGACCAACAGTGCCGTCCTATGCATATATTGAATTTGCCTTACATTTCAATTTTTAATACTCATCCTTGAGAAAACAAAGTGTCAGAGTTACAGCCTACATTATGTAAAAAACAAGGTCATTTGGGCCCATGGATATGAGATCCTCATACAGCATCTTCCTCATTCTTTGTATGCAAACGTATTCTTTTAGGACAGTGGTTCACAAACTTTCTTGTGGGACGTGGTGGCGAAGCGGATTAATTCGCTGTTGCTGGGCTTTCCAACCGGAAGATTGGGAGTTCAAGACTGCGTGATGGAGTGAGCTCCCGTTGCTTGTCCCAGCTCCTGCCAACCTAGCAGTTCGAAAGCACCTAAATGCAAGTAGATAAATAGGGACCACTTCAGTGGGAAGGTAACGGCGTTCCGTGCGCTACGGCGTAGAGTCATGCCGGCCACATGACCACGGAAGCTTGTCCTTGGACAAAAACGCCAGCTCTACAGGCTTTGAAATGGAGATGAGCACCGCCCCCTACAGTTGGTCACGACTAGGTCATTCGGTCATGGGGAAACCTTTAGCTCGCAAACATTTTAGCTCTGGGACCCACTTTTTAGAATGACAATCTGCCTGGGACCCACCAGAAGTGATGTCATAGCCAGAATCGTGACATCAGAGTTTGCTGCGGTCCTGAGAATGCAGCAATAAGTTGGGTTATTTCTGAGCCATTCTGCAACAGGAAAGTGAGTCAGAAAGAACAAACCTTGACCCAAGCAAAACAAGCACACAGCCCTCCCCCTTTTCAGCATCCCATCTCCCCATATTTTCAGTATGGCTATTCTAGGTGCTTTGCAACCCACCTGAAATTGGCTTGCGACCCACAGGTAGGTCCCATCCCACAGTTTGGGAACCACTTTTAGGCAGTCTTTAGGATTGCTGTCCAGTGGATCAAATTTTGTACAATATGGTGATGTCTACATATCCAAGCCATTTGATTAATTTGCACAAAAACACATACTATTGTATTGTTTATTGTATTAGCTAAAAGCCTTCACAATCAAAATTTAAATGCAAAATCCAAATTCGAAATCAAAATACAAACACTATAAATAAAAATTCAATGGTATATAGGCAACAACGTACAAACAACATACGAAGATCAATGAATTCTGTTAAGAACAAAATAAAATTAAACACAAACAACAAATACCCTTCAAATTAAGGAATCTCCTTTGCAGTCTACTGCAATATCTCCCAAATAATTGGCACGAATGGTTCTGGCAGCTTTAGCAAACAGCGCTGTTCTATAGGTGACCAATGGGTCACAATCAGAAAGTAGCCAGCACAATTTCACAAGAGGACTCTCCCCTTGTAAAGTAGCCAAAATAGGGTTCAAAAATCTTACCCTAGGATTTTGATAAAGCTGGCAATAGAACAGATAGTGTACGATGTCCTCAATCTGTCCTACTCCACAAATGCAGAATCTTAAGTGCCTGGGAATGGACAAACAAAAACACACACTAACAGACCAATCCTATAGTTGCTTGCGCTGCTGCAAAGAGGCCATTAAAGGGGCTTCCATCACAAAATGGTTGCCAGTGGATCAATTGGCAGACATTCTGCGACCACAGCCACAAGACCAGTGTTTTGTCTTTAAACTTGCAATTTTGATTTGCCTTGTTAAAATCTTGTAGTTGTAAATTCCCATACGTTGGGAATCGGACAAGATTGACAGGCAAGCAAAAAAAATAGCCTGAGGAGATGAACAAGATCAATCCATTTTCAGTATCCGTGTTTTAAAAATAGCAGTTCCTCATTTTGCATAGAACATTTTAGGGGAACACATTATATGGTGTTCAAGACACAGAAAGTCAAAATTCCCATCAAATAAATTTAGGCCCTGCAAACACTAAAAGTGGCTCTTCTGAATCCTAGTCAGAATCCCATCCTGGCTGTTAATAGACTGAGGGTGAAATCGCAGGCACCCGCTTGCCTCAATGCAACGTCGTCCTGTTGCCGCAAAACTCACAGCGCCAATGCGTCGGTGCCAAGCGGCACCCCCACGTCGGTACTACGACTCCCAGACCAGTAACCAGCCTGGGAGCAGGGAGCCACGCCTCCTCTGTGCCAGCCAAACCGGGCTGGCATAATGGTGTCCCAAGGTGGGTGGAAGGGTGGGAGAGGGTGGCTGGTGGGCGTGCCAGCAGGCGTGCCAGCCCAGGGAGGAGGGTGGCTTGGGATTCGGCCATAAGGCCGAATCCTAAGCTATCTCCCCAGGCCGTGAGGCCTCAATTTGAGCCACACGGTCTCCTCAGATCTGTGCCCACGATTTCGCTGGTGCAGATCCGAGCAGCCCATAGGGAAGACCGGTGCAATGTGCCCTTGCACTAGTGAGGTTCCACTCTCCCTATAAGCAGCACTGGCTCCATCACAGGCCCACCAGCTTGCCTGCTCCAGCGCTGCTTAGAATTGTCCTGCCTGGGCCCAATCCAAAGGCATTTCTCAAGACTGTAAGTACACCAAACCAGCCAGTACATGCCACTTTCCCGTACATGCTGCCAGCCATTGGGTTGCCCAAGGGACCAAGTAAGTCCAGTGCAGCAGCAGAGAGAGGTGGAAGGGAGAGGATATAGGGTGGGGGGGAATGGCAGGTTATAAGAACATAAGAAGAGCCCCGCTGGATCAGGCCAAAGGCCCATCTAGTCCAGCTTCCTGTATCCCACTGTGCACAGTGGCACAGTGCTCCAGGGAGCGCACGAGACAACAAGATACCGGCATCCTGTTGCCACGCCCTTGCACCTGACATTCTGAAGTAGCCTACTACTAACATAAGGAGGTTGCACAACCCATCATAGCCTATAGCCCACGATTGACTTTTCCTCCAGAAATCTGTCCGATCCTCTTTTAAAGGCACCTAGGCCATACGCCCTCACTACCTCCTGTGGCAAGGAGTTCCACAGGTTAATTACCGGCTGGGTAAAATAGTGTTTCCTTTTTTCTGTTTTAACTCTCCCAACCCCCAGTTTTAGCGGATGCCCCCTGGTTCTGGTGTTGCGAGAGAGAGAAAAGAGCATCCCTCTATCCCTCCCGTGCATAATTTTGTATGTCTCAATCATATTCCCCCTCAGGCACCTTTTTTCCAGACTGAACCACCCCAAACACTGCAATCTTTCTTCATAGTTAGTTTCCGGAGGGGAGACAGGATTGGAGGCATACATGTGTACTATATCTTAACCCCTTTCCTGGATCTGATTCGCTTGGGTGGATCTACACGGATTTGTGCCAGCGATATTGTGCTGCTGGGACTTACCTTGGGTCAAGGGGACTAATATCTTGTTGTCGGAGGAAATCAAGCCTAGGAAGCGATTTCCTTGAGCCCTGTCTCTTTAAACCGCAAGACCGGGCTCCTTAGATCGGTCCGTTTTTGCGGCGTGCGTTCCCCATTCCTACTGAAGTGAAGTCCGCAAACCCACTCTAGTCTCCCGATCCCCCTCGATGGGATCCTGCTATAGTTTACCCAAAGTTTTAGCGTCGACAAAAGAAAAGAATTCCCAGCTGGACTTTGATGGAGATTCCAGAAAAGATTTATTGTAATAAGAGGCAAACAGGTTGCAAAACGCGCGTGCAAGAGGGCACCCTAATTTGCGTGTCACGATACACGAGACAGGATCTTTTATGCATTCTTAAATGCAGATAAAGAATAATAAAGTATCCAATCAAGATCAATCGCCTAATCCCACTTCAATTATTGGGGCTCTGGGGGTTTTGGGACCTCTGATTGGTCCAAGGCAGGTTTGAGGAACTCCCCGAGACATGCCCCTTTGCCTGGTGGGTGACTGGCGCCTTGGAAGAATCTTGGCATGACAAAAGTTGGGGATGGCATGACAAAAGGATGGGAAAGGCATGACAACAGATTGGGAAAGGCTAATCGTTGGGGTACAGACTTGATTGGATTCGAAAGAAAAGGCGTAGGGTCAAAGATAGACATATATCATTTTAAACACAAGGGACATCTTGATATGCGAAGACACTTATAAACAACACAAAGGAACAATTCATACATTTTGATATGCAAGAGAAACCTATTTACTACAAAAGTTCATTAAAAAGTTCATCTACGCCAGTGATGTCATCTGGTAATGACGAACAGGAGCGCTGGGCGGGACATACGCGTGATTGGCTGCCCGTCCGTTCTGCGGCTGCCCTGGCCTTGGCAGGGCACCTGCTCACCGGGGGGATGGGTGGGGGGCATGCTGCATGCCTGGGTGAGCAGCAGTGGGGCGCGCCAACCGGGGGCAGCCCCCCCGAGGCCAGAGCAGCCGCGGAACGGAACGGACAGGCTGCCAATCACACGTAAGTCCCGCCCAGCGTTTCCGTTCTTCATTACCAGATGACATCACTGATCTACACCTATCATGTAAATGTCTTTGGCGGGAATTGGAGATGCTGGCACTGAAGACATGACCCAAGGGCTCGAATTGATGGCTGTGGACCACTCCCGGAGGAGTCGGCATCCATTTTGTCCATTGGCAGCCATTTCGTGTTACCCTTATACAGTTCGCACAAGCACAATGTCCAACATGTCTGTTCTCCCTTGCAGAGCTCTCTTCCCATTCACAAAATGCATTCCCCATTCACAAAAAAAAACATAGTGTCCATTCATAAAACCCCATTTACGTAATCAGCTTTCCCTTTAAAGAGAAGCTCTGACAGTTCGAGGTTTTGACAGCTCGCTTGAACCACATGGTCGGGGGTTCCGGGGAATGGCCGGGCTATCCCTGACTTTGACAGCCGGCAAAAGCGGTGCTTTCGAGGAATTGGCTCAGGAGTTTGACAGCCGGCTTGTTGGCTTGCGGTTGACAGTTTATACAACGGGGTGAAACCGCAAGTTAATCCCATCAGTGTTGGCTCGCGCTGTAATAATCCCATCAACGCTGTCTCGCTGGGGCTGCGGCGGTGATGGCGGTGGCGCAAGTTCGAATCCCAGAGTCCCCACTTTGGTTTAGCTTGTGCTGTGAGGGGTTCAAGGGGCTTGTCACCACGAGTTTGATTCCTGCCAAGGTCGTAATTTCGTTTATTTGTTGCAATGTGGCTGGGAGGCCAGGAAAGAGCATGGTGGGTGCAAAAGGTGGCTGGGTTGTGTGCTCACAGCCAGGAGAGGTTGTGTGCTCACAGTCACATGGCGGTTTCTGGGAGAATTACCAGGGGGGTACTCCTGCATCAATCCCCTTACCCCAAGAAGTCTAACAGCCAGTCCCCTCCCCTGTGTAGCCTGCACCAGAATCACTGCATCAGCATGTGGAAACTGAGATAGGTTTGGGCCGCGAGTGATCTATCCTCATACGCTACGGCTAATCACGGGGCTAACAAGACTCTTAACCAATTTGATTGCACTTGATAAAATCGTAGAGGCTTATTGGGTAATGTTGCGTTTTGAACAGAAATCTAATGTTTTGATCAATCATTTATGCATCATGAGTCCTTCTCTTCATTACCATGGCTAATAGCTGTTGATAGACCCGTCTAATCCATGACGTGTCTAATCATTTGTAAAGCCAGCTCTAAATTAGTGACCATCACAGGACAATGATTTCCACAAGTTAATTATGTGTTGTGTAGAAATGGAGCAAATGAATTCCAGAGAAGGAACGTAAAGTTATGCCTTGCCATGTGGAGCGCTGGATCTATTTTAAATGCCGTGGCCACCAATATCCCGCAATGATTATGGTTTATGTTTATGGTTCAGTAGCTAGCTAGTTTTTTTTTTTTAATTGCAACAGATTAACAAGCTACTAAGAATCCCTCCCGGCCCCCGATTTCTCTTGATTTTTTAAAACAAAAGAAAAGCCGTTTGTGCTATCTGCAGTAACAGCCAATTGCTCCCGCCCCACCTCAGGCAGCCAGGCTGGGGCTTGCCTCCCCATTGGCTGCAGAGCTGGGGGAGGCGGGAGCAGAGCTCTGGTCTGCAGGCTTCTTCCTGATTGAGCTCAGTTCAGCCTGATCTGCGACCACGAGGGAGGTTGTCTTTCTTCTGCAGCTAATGGATGCCTTTTGGGAGAAGCAGCATTAACTGATAAGAATGGTAGCAAGGATTGCATTTCCTGCCCTTCAATTTTCACCTGGGACGAGCTTCCATCCAGATTCAGCAATATCAACTTCAGAGCTTGCACCACTCCACCAGCGGTGCCAGTGTCCATGTTTTGGGGCAGATTCTTCCCCTGTAGAAGTTGGGACTCCCTTTGGGGGTTTCCCATGGCAGGATGGTGCCTTTTCATTTGGGCCAGTGCTACTTGGTTCATTTGTGATTCCCTGCGGGGTCTCCCTGTGTTGGCCTGCTCAAGTTCCTCAATTACCTGAATGACTCGGCCAAGTGGGGCCACGTGTTCCAGTTACTGTTTGCCATTGTGTTCACAGGTGGCTGTGTTGTTGGGTCCCCCCTGGGGGTCCCTGTGGTGTATGCCTTTGGAGGGCCAGTTGGCTCTGGTGTGTGGGATTCCTTGTTGGTCTCCCTGTTCAGTTTGTAGCATGAGGGGCTGTGTGGCTACATTCAGGCAGTGGCCTGGTCCTTATGTTTGTCTTCTTGCCTTGACAGGTCCAGACCAGTTATGATATGTGGACAATTGATAGTCTTTTGGACCAGGAAGAGTAGTGTCCTACAACTTTGGTTCCCAGCTGGGGCTGGCAGTTTTGCCAGCATAGAGCAGCTCAAAGAAACATGCATTGGGGACACTTCCTGCCCACCATTTATGGCTATGTTCAGTCTCACCCCCCTTCCCAGGTAAGCTTATTCCATTCAGGAGAGAATGGCCTGGGCCAGAGGACGTTTCTGCCCTTGAGGCTTCAGGCTTGTAGAGCAGTGAACTCCTGCTCACAGAGTTGGTTCCCTGGGATGGGCATCCTGTGGTTCAACCCCTTCCCAAAAGAATTTAGCACAAGTTTAGGAATGTTTGCACAAGTGGTCACTAGGAATAGTATCAGTGCTTACCTGGGGAGGCTCGTTCCAGAGCTGGGCAGGGCAATAACTCTGCACCCCAACAATGTGTGGGCCAACCTGCCCAGTTTTGTAGCGACTGGGTACACTTCTCACCAATTAGCACAGATGTTTCTTTCAGACTTGCAGCAGGGCATTAAGAAGCTTTTATTGGTGGGGATAGGAAGGCCAAGCGCTAGGCTGACCTTCCTAGTGGCGTGATGCGTGCAGGGTAGGGTAGGTAAGGCCTATCTCGGCGTCCAATCTGAGGCAGCAAGGTCAGGGGGTGACCCTTCCAGCTCTGATTATGCTTAACTGGCTCGAAGAGGCTGGCTGGCAAGCCCCTTGACTGGACTGGCAAGGCTGTGCAAGGTTCGTTCTGCGGGCTAACCAGTTCAGCTGCCTTGACCCTTCAGGGGCGACTATGAAAGGCTGTCTCAGTCCGATGACTGAGTATGGCCCCGAGTTGGATTGCTCGCCCTAAAGACTCCCGGGGGAGGTAGATGGCTAGGACCGTTTCCCCCGATCTGGCACCCCACACGCTGCGGGCTAAGGTTATGTTTTCTCCCCAACCTGCCCTGCTGCAATGTTGTATGAAATTTTAATAAAGTGGCCCAGGTAAAACCCAAGCCAAAGTCTGGTGTCTTTTTTGGTGAGTGTGGGGTAAATGTTTTGAATTGTTTTGAGCCTGAAAGTTAGGAAGCTAGTGAATTATAAGCTCACAATAACCACACACACACACACACACACACACACACACACACACACACACACACCCTTTCATTGATTGATTGATTTCAATCAATCAATCCTGCTAACTGGGCAAGAGGCACTTTTTCAAGTGGTTTACAGGCAAATAATAATAACGTCAAATGGCTCCCTGTCCCAAAAGGGCTCAGAATCTAAAAAAAATGTACAACACCACCAGCAACAGCCACTAGGAAAGATACTGTGCTGGGGTGAAGAGGGACAGTTACAGATTCCTGGAGGAAAAGTCCATTATGGGCTATAGGCCATGATGGGTGGTGCTACCTCCTTACATTAGAAGGACTACTTCAAAATGACCAAAAGGTGCAAGGGAGTGGCAACAGGATGCAGGCATCTAGTTGTCTCGTGTGCTCCCTGAGGCACCTGGTGGGCCACTGTGAGATACAGGAAGCAGGACTAGATGGGCCTATGGTCTGATCCAGCAGGGCTCTTCTTATGTTCTTATGTATTGAATAGCTTGATTTATATTTACGTCTTTAATGATCATCCTATGCTCAATCATTACCCTTACTTATTGCATTTTAAGATTTTGTGTTGGTCACTTTGTCAATTGTACTTCTATTTATTGCCTCTGTTTTCTCCATAATCACTTGCGCCTTGTTATCTTTTATATAAATCAATAAACCATTTGATTTAATTCAGGCACAATTTGGGGTCTGTGGTCTCTTCGACTGGCTCAGCTTCTGCCTACTAGGTACAAAATGCGTTCAACTTTCAATAGCTTTGCAAAGCACGCTAATAATATTATCCTCGTACTGTAAGCAGCTGAGACTGTGAGAGTGAAGCATCCTGCCTCAGACCTTCTAGCGCAATTATTTTTAACTGGTGTGCTGCCAGCACATTGATGTTCCATGGAAATTTGGAGTACAAATGTTGAAAATTACTGAAAAACTTGTCCGAGTTCTGCACCTCAGTTTTCAGGACAATTGTTTGTCATATAAATTGTCTTTCCCTCTTCCTCTGAGGAGAAGAAGAGGACCAGACAATTCATTACTACAGACAGTTGCCCTAGAAACAGAGCCTCAGAACCCAAAGGAGTTTCCCATAAGCCCCTTGTGAAGACATAAATGACATCACAGGAGGCGAGGACCATAGAGAAAACCACAGAGGGTGGTGTGCCATGAGAAGAAAAATGTTGACAATCTCTATTCTAGCAAGTTCATGGCAAAGCTAAAGTGTTTGACCAGGATCTTCTTGGCTGCTATTTTCAGTGATGTTCCTACAGGAGGGGGGACGGAAACAAAGTTTTGCAGGAGCCTGAGCCCCTGTGTAACGCGGCCCCTCCTCCTGCCTACAGAGCCATTTGTGGCTCAGAGAGCAGGCTTGGAGGTCACACTGTCCAAGCCCTGAATGGCTCTGAAGGTGAGGAGGAGAGGCGAGGGAGAGAAGCTCAGGCTCCTGCAAAACTTAGCATACACACCCATAGGGAACGCCACTGGCTATCTTGTTTGCTATGCTTCTCTACCTGAGAGATAATGGGCAGAACTCCTCTGCTGGTCCTAATCCAAAAATATTCATTCGGTGCATGTGAGAATATCCTCTTCCAAACAAATTATATTGCCTGGAACGAGAGAGGTGCAAAAACCTCTTGAGGAACGTTACTTGTTTTATAGAAACTTGTTTGGCTTCCTCTGAAAATGTTCAGATGTTTCACCTTGGGAGAAACTCTGAAATTCACTTTGTTGTATTGCTTTGGAATGTTGGCACGAGTCCTACTTGGAATCTATGTTTTTTATCCTCAAATATTTGAACAGTGTGCCAATCATTTGTTCACCAACATATAGATGGAGCAGAGGTTTGCCCTATCACTGATCTTTAATTCTTCTTCTTTTTAATCACTACTGGAAAACCATCCAAAATCAGTATGCTTGAGTGTATATTCCACTTTTCCCTCACTGTAGCTTGAAAATTGTAAGTAGTCAGGATTTCAGCCATAATAAAATCAGCAATTAATTGGTTTGTGGCTTACTTGCAT
Source organism: Lerista edwardsae (assembly GCA_029204185.1). Taxonomy (NCBI): domain Eukaryota; kingdom Metazoa; phylum Chordata; class Lepidosauria; order Squamata; family Scincidae; genus Lerista; species Lerista edwardsae. The sequence continues at coordinate 13,244,479 of JAJKFI010000017.1, read as the reverse complement.
GTCCCAGTAGTGTTTTTTCAAAATGGAGTGTTAAAAACCCTTCTCAGTTCCAAATGTGCTAAAACTGGCCAAAACATATCTAGAAGCGTCTTCGGTTCATAATTTTAATTTCTTCTGGGAATTTGAAATGTGCTTCCTTTCCCTTGTTTCATGCATTGCCTAATGTTCAAATGCCTGGAAATGACCTATTAGGTAATACCTACCTAACAGGCTTGTGTGTTTCCACCACTCAATTTGAATGTGATGTCTCATAGCTAATTCTTTGGAAAGAAAAAAAAAAACCATGCATAAATGCATTATTCATTGGTTCTTTGGATTCCAAACATTTTTATACGCATTTTTTTAAAGCGCATGTGTGCATTAATGTCCAACGCTCTTCCTTCTTGGTGGACGCTTCCAGAAGGATTCCCACTTGGCCTGCCTTTATTTAGACGGTAGACTCGTTTCATTTCTTCGCCTTCATCTCCAGCAGCACCGATGGTGAGTTTGGATGCTTGGTGTTCATGACTACTGGGCCGATGAGAAAACAGGATGTCTGCCTTAATCTCCCCCCACCTCTGCTGAGCCATCAGTCTGACTCTCCTCTCGTGTTCAGTCAGCACCTTTGGAAGCAAAGCCTCTGGAGAGTGTTTCAAAGCCGCTGATTTAGTGCCCCGGAAAAAGCTGAAGCCGGTGAATGGCAGCAAACAGATCAGTGTGGCAAACTAATGAAGGCTTTAAAGCTGTTAAGTCCTGCAAGTGAGAAGGGTAATCACCATAATCCTTAGCGCTTATAGGACCCACACTTGCAAAGTCTCCACCAAGGCACTGTGCAGTTGAAAGGATGAGCGCCACCCAGCAACTCTACAGATGCTGAACGAGTATGAGGGCATATCTGCTGGCTTCTAATTGTGGGAGTTGAAGTCTCTGCTTTTCTGCTTCCAAACCGTGAAAAGACCTGGATCCTCCAGCCCAAACTTGTTTGTCTGCTGATTTCTGTCTGAAACCATTTTCAACAAGGCCTCCATTAGCATAAAACAACCATCTTTAACAATCCCATAAAATAGAAAAGACAATAAGGCTGCCAGTAACATTGCAAATTAAATGTACAGTCCCATTCTTGTCCCTCCCCTCCCCCACCCAGGAACTCCCTCCCCGCCCATAATCCCCGCAACCAGCGGCGTCATGCAGCCGGAATGCTGGGCGGGAGGAAAAGACAGCGAAACGGAGCGGTATGCAACGGGCGGGCTGCCGCTCACCCGTTCCTCCCGCCCAGCATTCCGGCTGCATGATGCCGCTGCCTGCAACGCTGGTGAGAGCTAACCCTAACCTCTTGCAAGTGTCACTCCAGGCAGCCAGGGGCCAGTGGTGCTGCAGCATGCGCAGTAAGAGCTTACCACGCACGTTGTACGAGCCTTACTGCATGTTTTGCAACCCCAGTGCAGGCATTGCGCGCGTTCCAAACTGAGGGGCTCAGGATTGAGCCCTCAGACTTTTGCAACAGGATTTTCCATTTGTTGTAAGTGCTTCTCACCTCTGCACCTATTTTTTAAGACTACAGGCATGTCTCAATATCTGCTGGAGTTCCGTTCCAGACCCCACTGTGGATACCTGGAACTGTGGATACTGGGGATGCCTTTTTGAAGATAGGGGAACAGGGGTGGTTTCAGTGCAATAAGATAAAAAAGAGATTTGTTTAATGTTCCCCTATCTTTTTAATACGGGACGTGGTGGCGCAGCGGGTTAATCCGCTGTTGCTGGACTTTCCGACTGGAAGGTTGGGAGTTCAAGACCGCGCAACGGAGTGAGCTCCCATTGCTTGTCCCAGCTCCTGCCAACCTAGCAGTTCAAAAGCACCTAAATGCAAGGAGAGAAATAGGGACCACTTCTGTGGGAAGGTAATGGTGTTCCGTGCGCTACGGCGTAGAGTCATGCCAGCCACATGACCACGGAAGCTTGTCCTCGGACAAAACTCCGGCTCTACAGGCTTAGAAACGGAGATGAGCACCGCCCCCTACAGTCGGTCACAACTAGACCATTCAGTCGTGGGGAAACCTTTACCTTTTATCTTTTGAATAGGCATCCCAATATGCATGGTATCCGTGGATAATGGAAACAGTGGACACAGAATCAGTGGATACTGAAGCATGCCTGCATTTTTAAGACTCTCCTGCCAAACAAGTAGTTTGAAAGCACATAAAAACGTCAGTAGATAAATAGGTACCACTTTGGTGGGAAGAAAATGGCATTCCATGCGCCTTGGCGTATAGTCATGCCGGCCACATGACCACAGAAACCTGTCCTCGGACAAACGCCCGTTCTTTGGTTTAGCAATGGAGATGAACACCGCCCCTTACAGTTGGTCACAACTAGACCGTTCGGTTGTGGGGAAACCTTTATCTTTTCAAACTTCTAACTTCTAATCCTAGAGGGGCAGAGTGCTAACGCAATGTCATTGCATCGGCACTCCGCCATTAGCACCAACGCAGGAGCGCCTAGCAGCACCCCTGCATTGGCACTAAAGCAACAGGACCAGCGCTACTGCCAGCACCGGTCCTATTGTGCCCGTGCAGCGTTTCCCTCACGTTGGCCAAAGCCAGCCGGCGCAAGGGATTCTCTGTGCCGTACTGGGACAGGGATTGGCAGGAGGCGGGACCTGGGCAGGCTTGCGAGGTGGCCGAACAGCCACATCCGTCAGTGAGGTCACGTGGCCCTGATTTGTGCCACGCAGTCTTCTCGGATCTGCGCCCGCTCTCCTAAACAGCGTCAGATATGGTGCTGGCCCGTCGGCCTTGCCAGTCCAGCACTGTTTAGGATTGTGCCCTGAGAGAGAGAGAGAGAGAGAGAGAATTAGGTAGGATTGGGCTGTAACACTCTCAAAGAAAATATAAGTAAAAACTGAGACAATTCTGCCCAAGTGGTGATCAAAAAGTACCCAAGGGGTAGGATGTTCTTCCCTCCCTCAAGGCATACACTTCGCAAGATGCTTCCCACACTCAAGAGCAGGAGCAGAACATTGGACTAAATTCTGGAAGTTTCGGAGGTGGCCTCTGCACATGCACAGAACTCCACGCAATGTGACTGCACAGAAACCACAACCAACCAAGAACCTCCAGTTCCTCTTTTTTTTCTCCTCCCTTTCATTTTACCATCTCATCATTTTATGCATAACAGCCATCGACCAGCGTAGAGAAGGTTCTTTGCTGCTGGATGCTGACTCCAGTAGCTTTTGTTTATAGTCTAATTTACAGACCTCAGAGAGAGAACATTTGTGCCAAGAATGGCTTTAATGGCTGCCATATATTTTTTTTTTCCCAGAACGCATTTATATGCAGAGAACTCCCATCATTTACTAGATCTTGTATGTAAGTGCAAAAAAGATTATTATATTTTTAAGAGAACACAGGGATGCTGAGATATAGATCTGCTGCTGTGTTGGGTTCTGTTTACTGCAATGTAATATCAGAATATTTGGGGTAATTATGCTGCCCCCAAAAGTTTGTTTTTTGGTGAGGTATTAAATCATCTTGACTGCAAAGCAAACCGTTTCAATGCAAATGAGAAGAAAATGACTGCAGTGTGTATATCTTGTCGCAATTGGTTTCATACACCAGAGCATCATGGATGGTTGCGGGGCTGGGGAATACAAGGGTGACAGTGTCCCATATATTTCTTTAACTCACTACATTGAGAGTGCAATCCTAACCTGGAGTTAGGCCTGCACAGTTAGGCCAGCAGAGTTTGGTCGGCACAAGAGACACTGTAAAGTATGTTTGGACCACTCTCGGGGTCAGGGAGGCCATCACACAGATGTGCACCATCCGCCCTGACTCAGAGAGTGGTCCAAACTTGCTTTATGGTGGCCCTGGTGCCCAGAGATGAACCGAGCGCCAAGTGCGCCCATGGCAGGGTGATGAAACCGCGCCCCCAGCACGTCGCCCCGCCCCCATGCATTGCCCCGCCCCGCCTTCCTGCACCCGGAATAGCTCCATTTTGGAGCCTCCCGGGGCTGCCTGGCTGCGGGGGCGGGGAAGACTGCGAGATGGAGCGGTACGCAATGGGCGGGCTGCCGCTCACCCGTTCCTCCCGCCCAGCGTTCCGGCTGCATGACGCTGCTGTGCGGGATGCAGCGGTAGCCACCTGGCTCCCTCTGAATTCCTGGGTGGTCGGGCAGGGCTGCCCAGGGCTGGCTCTAGGAGTGGCAGGGCCCAATGCAAGGCATTCCTGTGGGGCCCCCCACACTCCCCACAGGGCTCCCCACTCACCGAGAAGAGCACTTGTGGTGCCACACACAAAGTGCGGGCGCCCGGAAATAGTTGGTGGTGACAGGATGACGTCACTGCCAATTGCTTCCAGGAGGCCCATTTGGGGCACTTCAGAAGCTGGGGCAGCTAATAGGGCCCAAGGTAAAGCTGCTCTCCTGGCCCCACCGACCTACAATCCGAACTGACTGCTGCAGCAAGCAATATGCTCACTGCACTGGTGCAGGGGCCCCCAAAGCGCGGGGCCCAATGTGATGGCATTGGTCACGTTGGCTTAAAGCCGGCCCTGGGGCTGCCCATAAGTATGCTAGGCAGCTAGCACTGTGACTAACTCCACGCATCCTATTGAGTAGAGATGTTGATGAATTTCACCAGGCCCAGGTTCAGAAAAGAATTCTTGGAAATTGCCCCACCCGTTCAAAGGCGAAGCAACACGACCATAGCTAGAGGGACCCTCAGCACTGCAGGCGCCACAGCATGCCATGTAGGAGGCCTCTCCCACTCACCCTCGGAGCCATTTCGAGCGGTCATGAGGAGTGGGAGGAGCCGCTTCCATGGCTCATTGCAGTGCCTGCAGTACTTATCGCCCCCCTCTGGCTATGCCCTTGAGAAGCACATTTCCTGAGCTCCCAGCATTTGCTTGCACTTGCATAGCTTGCAGAAATTCTCTCCCTCTCTCCATGCCGACCCTCCACCTTCTCTCTACCTTTTCCGAGCACTGGCAACTGCACGATCACGTCTCCTTGGGGAGAAGGGAGTCGTTTTCCCCCTTCTCTCCCCTCCCCCACCTTTTGATAGCAGCAGCAGAGTGGGTCAGGCTTGTTGCAGGGTCAAAGATGGAGGAAGTGGAGGAACATTCCCAACTGTGTACTTGGACCCAACTGACGTGGCCTCTGCTCTGTTCCTGCTGTGAAGCTGCCCTCAAAATGGGGGCGGGAGGGCAGAGTTCCTCCCCACAGGCACTTTACCCAGCGGGTAGTTAATCTGTGGAACTCTTTGCCACAGGAGGTGGTGATGGCATCTGGTCTTGATGCCTTTAAGAGGGGATTGGACGGATTTCTGGAGGAAAGGTCCATCATGGGCTATAGGCAATGATGGATTGTGCAACCTCCTTACAAAGGTGGTGGGCTACTGGTACCGGGTGCAAGGGAGTGGCAACAGGATGCAAGCATCTTGTTGTCTCATGCCTCCCTGGGGCACCTGGTGGGCCGCTGTGAGATTCAGGAAGCTGGACTAGGTGGGCCTTTGGCCTGATCCAGCAGGGCTCTTCTTATGATCTTATGTTCTGCCTTTAATTCTGCTGCCACTACCAAGGTGTCTCCGAGCAAAATATTTCCTGAACTCACCCCCAATTCAGCCATCTCCCTACATTGGCTTCTTGTAAAATGACCAGCAGGGAGAGTGATGGGATTGGAATGCAGGAAGCTTGTTACCTGGCCCAGCCTAATGCCTGAGCATAGGTGCTGACTTTTTAGTGACCCATTGGCCGTGATTCCCCCCCAATATTTTTTGGGGGTGGCTGAGCCATCCCAATATCTGTCCCCCCTGCCCTCCCCCAAAGAGCGGAGCTGAGCGCTAGCATGTGCCGTCACAGGGGGAGCAGGGGGAGCCAATGGGATGCGGCTGCATCCCAATGGCTCCTCCCCTCTGGCCTCCTGATTGGGCAGCCTTAAACTATTCCTGTCCCACACTCCACACCTCATTCGGAGCATGCATGATGGAGGAGACGAGTGGGAGGAGGGAGATTCTGCTGCTACTTAGCTGCACTGCAGACCTGAAATTTTCAGGCCAAGGCCGCTATATTACTGCGTCTGCTCTGCTGCCTCTTAATTGTTAGTAGAGAGACACAGCTTATTCAAGAAGATGCCACTTTTACGATGTGATTCTTTAAAATTGAATCGTCAAGAGGCGTGGCTATGGGCCCCCAATGTTGAACACAAGTCAGCGCCCCTGTGCCTGAGGCAAAGTTTTTAACTGGCCTCACAGTTGGGCCTGCCCTAATTACCACTGCCACTTGAAAAGGTAAGGAGGCAGTGTAGGGTTGGCAGGGAGGGACAGGAGAATTTCTTTGAACTGTCACAAATTGGTTTGTTTAATTATCCAAGTTTGTTCTGATGTGGGAAGTGGGGGGGGGGAGCGTGGATAATTTCCAAGCTCAACCGTGATGAGTTCAAGCCAGCTCTGCTATTCTGGGTGCTATTTAAAGTGTATGTTTCAATTCAATCCAATTAGTGATTTAAAAATCTATATGTGATCGGTTATATATACCTACAATACTGTCCTTGCATGACCCCAAATCTGCAGGAGTTCTAGACATTTTGTTCTGTCCTATTTTTGGCAGTGGCAGGTATGTGTAGGTGGGAAAGATGCAAGAATCAAATTGATGCGCCAGCAGACTAAAAAAGGAAATAAAATCTACCAGTCCTTAATATACAGGAAGGGAAGATCAGGCTCACCAAAGTAACTTTTTTTTCCCAAGACATGGAGAAAAATGAAGGTATACAACTCATGGTCCACAAAATGAAATCATGGCCTCCAATAGTGTATGATGACCCACCAGATGCTGCGCGCATGTGCGCCAGTGCGCACGCTTGTGCGCACGCACACAGAGGCAGATCTAAGGGAGGGCAAAGCTCTAAGTTTTGCAAGAAGCTTTCCCTTGCAGTGGAAATCACTCCTCTCCTGCCCCGTTTTAGCCAATCCTCACAGGGAACAGCAACATCTTGGCGTTGCTTACTGGCTACAGCAGCAAGGGAGAGGAGGGATTTACAGGACAGGGTAAGGCTTCTTGCAACACTTACAGCTTTGCCCTCCCTGTAGTTCCGCCTCTGCATGCACACACATTCACATAGCATGATAGCTTTTGGGGGGACCCTGAAGTCAAGGTTCTGTGAGTGCTCCTCCCTGGTGCATTCCTCCATGCCTTGGGGTATCTGGGAACTGGGCAGCAGATGGATGCAAGTCCTCCTCCACAGTGGCAACAATGGAGGTGGGACAGCCAAGGTTTGTAAAATGGTGTGTGTGTATGTGGGGGGGAGAAGGTGGATGGTGGAAGCTGCCACACTGTCCCCACTGCAACCTGGAAAGGCAGCCAGGGCAGGGCTCACTAGGGAGATTTCTTGGGTGGTGGTAGGGAGTATGCGGCAGCAGCTTTTTCAATTCCCAGGTATCCTTGTTCCTGGTGCAGCATCAAGAAACAGAGTAGCAATGACACTGGAAGAGGAGGAGGAGGAGGAGGAGAGGCCATTACTGCAGCTACATCCACAACAATCATCTGGAGAATAACTCCAAGATCCTGACTTACCATGTTTAGCAGGAAGGACTGGCAGGAGCAAACTTTGCTGCTTTAGACTTAGCTTAACATTGGCCAGGAAAAGGGGTGGCCCACCTGGTTCCACCTGTGAAGTTAGCAGTTATCATCCATACATCCATACATTTGTAGCATCTCATGCCAATTGTCTTGATAAATTCTTACCATAGCCCTGGAAGATGGGCCAACATTTCTACCCCCACATTTGACACAGGAGATGAAAAGTGAGTGGCTTGTCCAAGACCCACTCAGTGTGCAATCCTAACCTGGAGTTAGCTCGGCACAGTTGGGCCAGCAAAGTTTGGCCGGCACGAGGGATGCAATAAAATGTGTTTGGACCACTCTCGGATTCTGGGAGGATGGCGCACTGTGCCAGATAGATGGTTACCCCTGCTAACTGGGCAAGAGGCACTTTTTCCAGTGGTGTTCCTCTTATATTTAGCAGGGGGAGAGTAATTGTCCCTCATCACCCCTGCGCAGTCTTTTTGGTGGCTGTTGCTGGCGGGCTGCCTTTTTTTTTTTTTTTTAGATTGTGAGTCCTTTTGGGACAGGGAACCATTTAACTTTATTATTACTATTTGCCTGTAAACCGCTTTGTGAACTTCGTGTTGAAAAGCGGTATATAAGTACCTGATGACTGACTGACTGACTGTTGCTCTTCAGTCAAAAAATGTGGAGATCCCTGTTCTAGAAGTTAAATTGGTGACACTGCATGCAAGTGAACAGTGAGCTAGAACCACTTTCTAACTCACAAGACACCCTCTTAGCTCCCACACTACACGAGACCTACACAACACTAATTTTGTATACTTTAGCTTGGTTAGTAGCAAGCTCTACTGGCAGGTATGCACCAATTGCAATTGTCAAGGGGGGGGGGTGTACTGTCAAAAACAGTCTTCTGATGGCAAGTGATCCTTGCCTCAGCCATAATGCATGCAACTATTTATCACACATATTTATAATCACATTATGAAACGCCACTCTGCTGGGAGCCTCTGAAAACACAGAGCAGTTAGAGACAGCATGATGGTGGACTGTAGCTTAGAGGAGTATTGTTAGAACTGCGGATTCGAATAACACTTGGTTGATTGTGACATGCTGTCAAGTGGGTCATGAAAAGCTGGGAGCAGCCATCTTGGCAGCTACAGACCTTATTCTTTCTATATTCCTTTTGTGAGCGTTAACAGTTTGAATTTTCAGTGAGGGTTTTTTTCCTGTTAAACGTTATTTTTAATTCAATGCTATGGTATATAACATTTTGTTCTGATCTTGCTTCTGTTAGGGAAGTTTTGCAACGGCTGCAGTCCCAAGAATGCTAGTTTGTATTCCAAGAGTGTAATTTGATTACGTCACACTGACATGCTTCCTGCTTAGTGATGTCACTTCTGGCTATGACGTCACTTCCAGGTTAATGACATCGCTTCTAGTATGTCCCCGCCTGAGTGCCATTCTAAAAAGTGGGTTTCAGACTAAAATGTTTGAGAACCATTAGCTTAGAGGAACATCTCACAGCATATTGAGAGAAATGGAAGCCTTTGGATGTCAGCTCGTATTGTGCCTGCATTCTTCTGTATTCAGCCAGTGAAATGGGAAGGGGGCAAAAGATCAGGGTGAGATCAGAGCAGCTCAAAGAATGTTTGACTTCATCAAATGCTTGCATGCAGTGGTAGTTAATCTGTGGAACTCTCTGCCACAGGAGGTGGTGATGGCATCTGGTCTAGATGCCTTTAAGAGGGGATTGGATGGATTTCTGGAAGAAAAGTCTATCGTGGGCTATAGGCAATGGTGGATTGTGCAACCTCCTTACAGTAGTAGTAGGCTACTTCAGAGTACCGGGTGCAAGGGAGTGGCAACAGAGTGCAAGCATCTTGTTGTCTCATGCCTCCCTGGGGCACCTGGTGGGTTGCTGTGAGATACAGAAAGCTGGACTAGATGGGCCTTTGGCCTGATCCAGCAGGGCTCTTCTTATGTTCTTATGTTCTTAAGCTCACCTCTTGAACAGTGATGTCCTAGAATGATTCTTTTCATTGACTATTAGCAGTAGGATATACTTAAAAAAAAATCAAACTCCTAGTGAGTTGCCCACGCAGCTGCTCTAACAAAGCCAAGGTTTTGTTGTTATTTCTTTAGATCACAATATGCAGATGTAACATTTGTGTAGGGAATACTACCGTTTAAGCAAATCTGAAAGCATATGATAGGCCATTATGAGATGTCTTTGTAATCAAGTCGGTATGACTGATAGGCAGCTATTCTGGAGTCCTTGGGGTATATCTAATCATTATTCCTTTCCTTTTAGTCATGTCATGTTGTCTATAATGGCTACAAAGTAGACAAGGGCCTTGATTTAATGTTTTATTCAAAAGGCAGAATCTTCAGCTAGACCGCAGCAGCCTGTTCCCCTGCCCTGGGTAAGGCCCATGCTGGCCTGATGGGTCTACTTGGACCTGTACCAGTGATGTCCCTGGCGCACGTCCACATCTACCAATGAAGGTGGATCAGGCCCAGGAAGGGGGTAAGGATTCAGCAGGTGCTGCTACCACCACCTGCTGTGAGTGTGTAAGAAGACTAGCCAGCAAGAGAATGGAGTAAAGCCATTTGTGAACCTGATCCACCCTCTCCTCCAGTGGCGGTCCTGCCATTGAAACGGGGGGCACCTGCCCCCGGGCGGTGTGCCCTCTGGAGGGCTGGTTAACAATGTTTCTGGTTTTTGCTGGAAAACCAAAAGTACTGTTCAAAGGCTGTCTGAAAATGTTAGGATGCTTTTGGAGGGCGGTGGGACATTGCACGAAGCTCCATACTGATGAGTGGTGGGGAACAGCCTTGGGGGGGTGGCAGCCTGGGGTCCGCACAACTGCTCCCCTCCCCATCTCCTTCCCCGTTCTGCTCAGCGCCTACCCAGTTGTGTCATCCCAATGATTTAGGAACAGGTACTCACTTTTGATTGGCATTTGTCGGGGTCCGCCCACCGGAAGTGATGTCATAAGCTGGAAGTGATGTTGTGGCAGGAAGTGCCGGGCTGGCTGGCAAGGAGCAGGAGGGGGAACGGGCGACCAAAAAAAGACCGCGTGGGGGCTGGGGCTGGGGGGAGGCTGCAGGAGGAACCGGGATGCTGGATCTGTGTGGCTGGAGGGAGCGGGAGCCCCAGGCAGCCTACCTTCTCATGCTTGCTGCCTTATTCCCAGGTCTCCCTCGCTGCTGCTGCTCCTGTTACCGCTGCTGCCGCCTCCGGTCCTCTCGCTCCGCTGCTGCCGCCGCCACCACCACGCTGCCTGCCTGCCTGCCTCCTCACAGAAAGTGCAGGCAACGGCTGCGGGCGTGCAGTACGCATGCGCAGCTACTGAGCCAACCAGCCGACGGGGCCAGCTTCGAGTGGGCGGGGCCAGCTCAACTTCTCGGAACCGGTACTCACGTAGTGGTGCGTAGTGGGAGCATGACATCACTGCGCCTACCCTGTTCCACGCCTTCCCCACTTGCCTCCCACCTCCTGCGCAGTCTTACCTGGGGCAGGCCACTATCTGCATACTTGCTCTCCACCATCATACAGAACAAGCCACTCCCCACTCTTGGTGGTAGCCAGGCCACCCTCTCTGGTACGATCATGTTTACAACAGTTGAAATCTAGTTATGCTGGACAAAGCAGGTTCAGAATTAGGCCTTTCCTCATATAGCCAATCATAAAGAAAGCTAAGACTGAAGGCAATGTTGCCTGCCCTCTCTACAATTATATTTAAATGTAACCTATTACAGTAGAGCAAGGTTTCCTTAAGCATTGACAATCCTAAGAAATAATATCCTAGGGGGCAGGAGGTGTGGATGATGGTTGAGTGGCTGGTACTGCCTGAAGCTAAGCAGGAGAATCCGTGGTCAAGTTTTTGGATGGGAGATGGATGCCAGGTGGTAACAAGCTGCTGTACTCGTTCTGGCAGGATGGAGGTGCTAATGAGCTGATTAGTCACCGCAAGTGAGAGTTGCAGGGGAGTGTGTGAGAAGGCTAGCCAGCAAAAGAATGGAGTAAGACCTTGGGGACCTGTCCAGGCTTGACTTCAGATTGCCTGCTGAAGCTCGATGGCACGCAGCCAGAGGAGAACCACACTGTGAAGGCTACATCTGGGACTGAGGATTTGCTGAATCACAGAATACTGTATATTTGTTAAAACCCCATTGAAAAATGGCGGCTTAGCCTGCCCATGTAAGCTGCCTTGGGCATGGGAAAGGCAGGATATACATTCTTCAAATAAAAATAGATAATATTGACAGGATGGTTTCAGTCATTACTAGGGGCAAGTGAACGTGCATGCATAAACACACACACACACACACACACACACACACACACACACACACACACACACACA
>JAJKFI010000017.1:13194088-13210320 GCA_029204185.1 Lerista edwardsae | reverse complement strand
CTCGTTCCCTCGGCATTCAGCTAGTCCACGGTCAAACCGGAAGTCCCCCCTTCCCAAACATCATTATCACTGATTCCAGCTGTATGGCAGTTGCTTGCATTGTGTCCAAATCTCTGCATGCAGCCATATCCTGCCAATCGGTCAATCCTACAGGAAATCAAGCCTGATTGCTCCCTGGAAGGACAAATCCTGAAGCTGAAGCTCAAATACTTCAGCCACCTCATGAGAAGAGAGGACTCTTTAGAAAAGACTCTCATGCTGGGAAAGACTGAAGGCAAAAGGAGAAGGGGGCGGCAGAGGATAAGATGGTTAGATAGTGTCACCGAAGCGATGAACATGAAATTGGGCGAGCTCCAGAAGCTAGTGGAGGACAGGGAGGCCTGGCGTGCTGTGGTCCATGGGGTCGCGAAGAGTCGGACACGACTTAGCGACTGAACAACAACAACAATCCCGGAATGAACGTTAAGGGACCATTGGGCACTGGGATGGGTGCATCTCCAGCTGGGACTGCCTGCAGCCAAAGTTACTTCCTGCACTGCTCACATGCTGGTTGGACTTTAGAGAGTTTGAACTTTCACGTACCCTGGAAAACAGGTGATCTCTAGACAGGGGCAGCCCATCCATTAGTTGAGATAATGCTGGTTGCATCAGCATCAGGTTGTGTGGGGTGAGGGGGAGGGGGAAAGATTAGGCAGGTGCTCCATTCCTGTGTCTGCCACCCAGTGGCGGACCTACCATTAAGCAAGGAGGAGGAAAGGTCCCAGGCACTGAGCTCCTGGGGCGGGAGGAAGGCAGCAATGAGGAGGCTTGCCCAGTGGTGTCATTCAAATGATTTAGGAACAGGAACTCACTTTTGATTGGCACTTGTCGGGAACCCGGAACCAGCCACGGAGCCCGTTAGGATCTGGAATGCCCGTTCTGGTCCGTTCCCCTTGAATGACATCACTGCCTTCGCCCCCCTAGGAATCCGGAGTCGCTCCCTTTAACCCTCTGAGTGCCGGCCAACCAAGAAGAAAAGCTCTTTGCAGAGGAATTGGGAGGGGGGAGGGGGGAGAGTGAAGTGGGCGGAGTCAGCCCTAATGTTAACTAGTGGAACTGAGTTCCCCCGCATTCCCCCTGCATGACATCACTGGGCTTGCCTCTTGGAGGGGCCAGCGGTTTTGGCCCTCCTGCCTGCCTTCGCCATTGTACAGCTCTGAAAAGGAGCCTTGCATGGCGTGGGGGTGGGACAGAGAAGCAGTAGAGGGGGCGGACCTCCTGTCCCTCAGCACGCGGTTGCAGCATGCCTGCCACTGTTGCAGCCCACACGGATCCATTTAAAAGCAAGTCAAGACTTGCTAAAAGCAAGTCAAGAGTGGATCATTCACCTTCTTAGCCTGCTTGTTCTAGGCGCAGTTTCTTCCAACACAGAGGTGCAGGCTTTCTGGTTTGATTTACAGGGACCATGAGACTGAAGGAGCCCTTCCTTGTGGGGCCTTTAAATCAAACAAGAAGTCCCGCAATTGAAGGAACTGTGCCAGGAGCCTGGCAAGTGGCAGCTCTTGCTTTTTATAATTCTGCAAGGGCAGCAAATCCAAGATGACACTGGGGGCGCAATCTGAACCAACTTTCCAGCACCGGGGTAAGGGCAATGCAGCTCCATGGCAAGGGAACAAATATCCCCTTACCTTGATTACTACTCCACTGCAGAATGCAGAACATGCCCCATTGGCTCAGCTATGTCTGCGCTGGGACGTTGGTTAGGATTGTGCCCTGGGTGGTGTTCTGGGTCTTGCTACTGCCTTTAGAGAAAAGTAAAGGCTACTTAGAGAAAAGTAAAGGCTACTGCCTTTAGAGAGCAATTCTGGGCTGGATGCCAGCTCATTCAGACTGGACATGGCTAATTGGTGCCACCCCAGCCTTATTGAAACCTTTCCCCTGAAACCAGTCCAATAGTCTCAGTCATGAGTAATGTTGGGGCAAGGCTAATGAGGCAAGGCAATAGGGGAGTGATTCAGTTGGCTACTCTCATGTTAGAGTACTCTAATCGCCTTGCCTTGCCTCACTTTGCCTTGCCTCTGCTTCACTTCCCCAGACCTCGACTGCAACTGATGATGCCTTCGCTCCAGACCTGTGTTCACCTGTGGCTTGTCCTAACCTTAGCCAAGATGTTGTAGGGTTTACAGAAGAAAATTGTTTTCACAGCTATGACATCAAAAGGGGCCTTTCATTTCTTTACAACAGTGATTCTCAAGCTTTGTAGCACCAGGGCCCACTTTTTAGAATGACCATCTGTCCAGGACCCACCAAAAGGGATGTGGCCAGTGATGTTATTCTGCCAGAATGCTGGGCGGGACATCCGGGTGATCGACAGCCCACCCGTCGTGTTCTGCAGCGTTATGCCATTTGCGTAACGAACGCAAGCAGCGTAATTGGTTACGCAAACAGCGTAATGCTGCAGAACGCGACGGGCGGGCTGTCGATCACCCGGATGTCCCGCCCAGCGTTCCGGCAGAATAACACCACTGGATGTGGCAACTGGAAGTGCCATCATTGTGATGCCAGAGCCTGCTGCTTTCCTGAGAATGCAGCAATACGTTGAGTTATTTCTCAGCCATTTTCCAATAGCAAAGTGAATCAGAAAGGGGAAAAAAGCCTATTTACAACCTTGACACAAGCAAAACAACCACACAGGCCTCCCCCTTTCCAGCATCCCATCTTCCCATATTTTCAATGCAGCTGCCCTAGGTGTTTCATGACCCATCTGAAATTGGCTCACAACCCACTGACGGGTTCCAATCCACAGTTTGGGAACCACTGCTTTAGAATATTCATATCACACCTATCAAACCTTTCATATCACACCTTTCAAAAATTGAGATGGCCCTACAACATAACTAAATGCCATGACCATACAAAAACAGAAGTAGCAGAAACAAATTAAAGCCATCATCCACAGCATACAAAGACTTATAAAAACCAGGGACAGAAAGTATGGAATCAAAGTCCTAAACAAGAGATAAGGGCAGTGATGGGATCTACAAATGAACAAGGGGAATGTTGGGCGGGACATAGGTGGGACTTCCGCTTGAGTGGCAGCCCGTCCGTAGCGTTCCGCGGCTGCCCTGGCCTCGGGGGGGGCTCCTGCTCACTGTGGGGGACAGGTGAGGGTCGCGCTGGGTGCCTGGGCGAGTAGCGGGGGGGGCGCTAACTGGGGGCAGCCTCCCTCGAGGCCAGGACAGCTGTGGAATGCTACGGACGGGCAGCCAATCATGCGGAAACCCCGCGTAAGTCCCGCCCAGCATTCCCCTTGTTCATTTGTAGATCCCATCGCTGGATAAGGGAATTATTTCACTCCATAATCATTCCAAGATCCCTGTGCTTCTGAAGGGTCTTGGAATAATTCTCCAGATTCTGAAATGTTCCTGCCTGTTATATGCAGCCAGGAGTCATATGATGTGCGTCCCATAATCTTCAGTGGTTGATCTCAAATATCATCCAGCTCTGTGTAAAGTCCTCTGGCTGTGCAGAACTGATCGACAGCTCTCTATCTATTCATTCTAATTGAGATATAGGATTTCTTCCCTGGATTGAGTAGCAGAGAGAAAGAGGTTAGCTCCAAAGCTGGGGGGGCGCAAAAATACCCCTCCCGCACACAAACACAGAGTGCAATCCTAAACTGGAGTAAGGCCAGCATAAACAAAGCCAGCAAAGTTTGGCCAGTACAAGGGCCACCTTAAAGCATGTTTGGACTACTCTTGGAGTCAGGGAGGATGGTTCACGTCTGTGTGCTGGCCTCTCTGACTGCAGGACTGGTTCAAACATACTTTACAGTGTCCCTTGTGCTGGCCAAACTTTGCTGGCTTAGTTTATGCCAGCCTAACTCAGTTTAGGATTGCGCACACACTGATCTAATGGAAAGTTACCTGGAGTTAGGCCAGTTAGGCCAGCAAAGTTGGGCAGGCACACTGTAAAGCACAATTGGAAGACACTCGGAGTCAGGGAGGATGGCGCACATCTGTGTGTCGGCCTCTCTGACTCTAAGAGTGGTTCAAACATACTTTACGGTGTCCCTTGTGCCGGCCTAACTGTGCTGGCCTAACTCCAGGTTAGGATTGCTCCCACAGTGTCCCTTGGGCCGACCAAACATTGCTGGCCTAACTGTGTCAGTCTAATTCCAGGTTAGGCTTGTGACCTAATAAAGCTGGATGTTATAAGCAGCACTATACTAATCTCTGTTAAAAGCACGCATGAACAACTGTTCTTTACCAGCATGCAAACGGTATCTGCGATGGTGCTGAGCTAATACAAAAGAGGAAGGCAATCCATGAAATAAACCTATGGTCCTTCAGCAATTTCAACATGGTTTCAGAGATTTCCTAAAAGTATACAGAGATTCCTGGTAGTCCCCCAGCTATAGTTTCATAAGCATCAAACAGAACCATTTCCCTCACTTTTCATTAATTTTTTTTTAAACCCACTCATGATGTGATTGAAATTGCAAATTTCAGTTCAAGAAATAAACTTTGCAAGGCAGTTGTCCCATCCTTAGTAATCACTCTTATTGCTTTTACAGTTTGGCATATGAAGTTAAGCTTTATTGATTTAGGCCACCGTATGGATTAATAAATATATGAAATATTATTCCCTAGAATGACATGTGTTTGAAATAGGAAATAATCTTACCAAATAGAAAGAATTAAATTACAATTCCTTAGGGCAGTCCATTTCAATTGATTTCTGAGACACTAAATGAAAATCATTTGAAAAACTAACCAAGTGCCCTAGATACAGTTTGAAACTGTGGGGAAGGGTTTAAAATTAAAAAAAAAAAACCACACACACACCAAGTGTTGCACAATAGACAGTTCTATTTTAAAACGTTGAGATCATAGCAACGTATGAATATTCATCATATCATTTTTGCTGCTCCTCTTGGGGAATATTTACGAGGCTCAAAGAGAAGGAGAGAGATTGACATTGACAATGAAGAAAAATAGGAGATAGAAAATGGCTGAACCAATCTGAGGAAGCAGCGAAGGATGGATTGAAAATGTGGACGTACTTGGCAAAACAATGTAAGTAAGTCAGGAGCTCTAAAGTAGGAAGCTAAGAATGTTTGCAACACATGTGAGTAAAAAGCTGCAATCCTAAGTGCTCCAATGAATTGACTAAGCACTTTGATAATGGATAACAGAGCCGGCCCAATCACCTCCTTGCCATGGGAGGTGGTGATGGCTTCTGGCCTAGGCGCCTTAAAAGAGGATTGTACAGATTTCTGGAGGAAAAGTCCATCACGGGCTATAGGCCATGATGGGTTGTGCAACCTCCTTATGTTAATAGTAGGCTACTTCAGAATGCCAGGTGCAAGGGAGTGGCAACAGGATGCAGACATCTTGTTGTCTCGTGTGCTCCCTGGGGCACCTGGTGGGCCACTGTGAGATACAGGAAGCTGGACTAGATGGGCCCTTGGCCTGATCCAGCGGGGCTCTCCTTACGTTCTTATGTATGTAGCTGTACGTACCCTACTTATGTACACTCTTGGTTTTAAATAGGGAGTGTAGCAATGCCAGAGCATGCTGTAGCATTAATTAACAAAGAAATCCTGAAATTTAGCACTTTTGACAGGGGGTTCAGGCTTTAATCCTCTGCACACCTATTGGTATCACAGGACATGGTGGCTGTCAACGAAAAATACTGTGGAGAATCTTGACTGGCCACCAGTGTGTTTACCTCAGAATTTACCTCAGAATGCCAGGTGCAAGGGAGTGGCAACAGATGCAGGCATCTTGTTGTCTCGTGTGCAATCTGAGGCACCTGGTGGGCCACTGTGAGATATAGGGCACAATCCTAACCAACTTTCCAGCACTGACATAGCTGTGCCAATGGGACCTGAGCTGCATTCTGCAGTTGGGGGATAGTCACAGAGGCCTCTTCAAGGTAAGGGCTTGTTCCAGCAGGGCTCTTCTTATGTTCTTATGTTCATGAGGCCAACTAAGGTGGTTGCATTGAGCAGCAGAATGGTTGGGGGTGCCCATCTCTCTCTGTCTACTTGCCTCCAATGATTCTCCTTAGATTGGAAAGGAAGAGAAGAAGAAATCTCGAAGATAGTGCTGAGCCAGGAGGGGCAGAGGCTGGCATTTCATTGGGTAAAGGATGTCTGCATTCGGCATGCTGCCTCAGTGTATCAGGAGGTCTTGGGCCTGCTAGGCTAATAAGAGCACAGTCCTAATCCAGAGTGTTGCAAACCTAACCAGGAGTATTGCAAATGTGCCATAAAGCACATTTGCACCACTCTCCAAGTCAGGGAGGCTTGGAAACGTCTGTGCGCCGGGCTCCCTGACTTGGAGAGTGTTGCAAACGCATATTTATGGCATGTTTGCAACATTCCTGGGCCAGCACAAGTGACTCGTGCCAGCCTACAGCGGGTTAGGATTGCTCTCTAAGGCTCATTCACAAAGGAGCCTGTAAACCAGGGGGCTCCAAACTCTGGCCAGCGGGCCAGATCCAGTGCCCCCTTTTCCCTTCCCAAGCTTACCATTCCCCCGGGAGAGAAGTGATGGCTGCACATGATGGTGTCCCTGCAGCCAGCTGCTTCTGTGTTTGACCACCCCAGCAGGCCAAGTGCCCAGCATTCTGGGCAGGCGCAGCTGGCCGCGGGCACACCTGGGGACTGTCGGTGCAGCTGTGGCTGTGCTCTGCAGAAGAACGGTAAGTTCAGGTTGTGCTGTGGAGACTTTTTACCGTGGCAGCCAGGGGCGTAACGAGCCTTGCCCGCGCCAAAGGCAAGGCACGCGTTGCGCCCCACGCCGTTATGTCATGACGTCTTGCGTCTCCCAGCCTGGGCATGCCTCCCCCAAGTTGGGGGAGACGCGCCAAGGCTGGGAGACCCTGCCGGCGACGGAGGCTCAGCAGTGGTGTGCATGCCCAGGCAGCCGCTTTGCCTTCTGGGACTTGAAGTCCAGTTTGCCTTTGCAGCTCTGACAAACTGGACTTCAAGTCCCAGAAGGCAAAGCGGCTGCCTGGGCATGCACACCACTGCTGAGCCTCCATCGCCCGCAGGCAAGCTTCCATCTCTCCCCCGGCTCGCGGGGCGCCCAGCGGAGGTAAGGTGGGCCTGGGCAGTTGCGGGGGCGGGGAGGGTGCACCATGTGAACGGCGCCCCCCCACCTTATGGCGCCCCAAGGCTCGTGCCCCCTGCTGCCATAGGCTCCCTCCGCCTCTGGTGGCAGTGATCCCCAGTTTGGAGACCGCTGCTGTGATGCATGCTCCAACTGCACAGAAAATCCAGGTGTCAGCAGTAGATGGTATGCCAACTGATCCTGGCACTTGGGGAAAGTCCAATTTCAGACCCTGATTAAAATCATGCACATAGTTACTTGTATGGAAATGGGCTTTACTTTCATTGGCAGTTATGGCTATAGTTCGATACAGTGGTTCAGCATTCATGACTCCGCCATTGTTCCCATTATTGAAGTGTTTAGTCCATTCATTGTAGCCTTCCTTGGTTGCACAAAGGAGATGGGCAACATGAATCGGAGTGAAACAGGAATCAATTCAATGGTGTAGCTAAGAAGGGGCCAAGAGGGGGTCTTCAGGGTCCCAGCTACCATGCCTTGAGGGGTGTCAGGTATCTTCTCTTGCACTACCACCTTGTGGGCACCCAGAGCAGTTGCAAGCTGTTCTCAGGGACTGACCACATGTTTTGCGTTTTTTTCCCCCCACAGCTTTCAACTCCAAGTGCTTGTGGTGTAACCTGGAAGTAATTGTGGTGACGTCATCCTGGATGGGGCTACTCAAAGCCACACTGCCAAAATTGCTGGCTCAACCTTGAGCTGCTGAATCGGAGCTACCTGGGCTGGGAAAAGATGTTAGGATCCATCCCAAAGGCCAGATACTGTCTCTACCCGCCTCCCTGGGCCGAGCTGCCCACAGGTCCATCCATTACCCACCTCCCCCTGTCCTGTTCGGCCCATCTCCCACTCCATTCTGCCTCCCGCCATCCTCCCCAAGTCACTGTGCTGGCCTCGCAAGGCCTTTAGGCAGAGACGAACCGAGCGCCAAGTGCGCCCATGGCAGGGCGATGAAACCGCGCCCCCTGCGCGCCGCCCTGCCCCTGTGCGTCACAACACCATTACATGCCTCCCTGCACCCAGAATAGCTCCATTTTGGAGCGAAACAAACACCAGGGAGGGTGGGAGGCCCAAAAAGTGTGGGTTAGCGCACGGTTTACTCCACGCAATGGTGCCCTGCCGCTGCTGGCGCCCATGGCTTACACCACCCCAGGCTACACCCATGCTCTGCCTCTGCCTTTAGGCCTGGGTGCAGCTAGGCCAGTACATAACTGTGTACATAACTAATAGTACATAACTTTAAGGCACATTTGCAACCCAACTGGACCAGCACAAGGGACTGGTTAGGATTGGGGTTAGTATCCTGTTCCCGATCCCAATCGGGGTTAGGATCCTGCTGTAAATGAATGAAAAGTCTTCACATTCTTGATGTTTCTTTTTAAGGCCAAGTATCGAAAAGGATCCAAAACATTGGCCATTCAGCAGTGATCCTATAAACCGGTCCCTATAAAAGCAATTTAGTTAAATTAATATGATCAAGGGGAGTAAAAGATACACGAT
This sequence comes from Lerista edwardsae, assembly GCA_029204185.1. NCBI lineage: Eukaryota > Metazoa > Chordata > Lepidosauria > Squamata > Scincidae > Lerista > Lerista edwardsae. The sequence continues at coordinate 13,201,708 of JAJKFI010000017.1, read as the reverse complement.
TGCGTCGTATCAGCTGTTTGAAACTGAATTAAGAAAGGAGTTTTTAAAAACCTGTTAAGCGATACCCCCTGCAGTGTTTAATTATGTATAGTGATTCATTATGTAAGGGAACCGCTTGTGACTCAAGCAGAGACATTTTTCATCCTGATGAACGAGTTGTATATAATCTGGAGGACACTGAACGAGCCACAATAATTGGAAAAGCTCTGGGTGTTGCATTTTGTACCTTGAAGAGGCTGATGCAAGGACCTGATAAAGGAGAATTGAAATGCTGCAAGCACTCTGTTGCCCTCTGTGTTATTTTTTCCATTACATACTTACAAGTTCCTCTAATCCACAGTTAACCGGGGAAGAGTATTATTAGTTATTATTTCTGCAGCGGTTGTGCGGTGAGAACACAGCTGAACCAAAGCAGGAGGGAAGTGAGGGGAAACTGGAGGGCATTAGGACCAAGTAGATGCTAATTAGATTCTGGCTCCCAGCCGTTCTGTAAACAGTAAGCTATGGCGGGCATTGCAAATGGGATGAGATGAAGGCAGAGTACAGAACATGCATCATGAGAATACAGGGAGCTTGGTGACCATCTGAGGCTTCATCATATGTCAGCACAAAGTGGTGGGGGTTGAAGGTATCTGATTAGGGTTATCTCCAGATTTTAGAGGGTCCCTAGCAAATTGCCCTTCATTAATCCCCTCCTAGCTGCACAGGTCCTGAGTGTGTTCAGAACATAAGAACATAAGATCATAGAATCATAGAGTTGGAAGGTTACCTACAAGGTCATCTAGTCCATCCCCCTGCCTGAGGCAGGAAATTCTCCTAGAGCATCTCCAGCAGGTGCCTGTCAAGCATGCTTGAAGCATGCGCTGCTTGAAGGTCTCCAATTAGCAAGAATCTACCTCCTCCCTCGGTAATCTGTTCCATAAGAAAAGCGTTGCTGAATTAGGCCAAGGGCCTAACTAGTCCAGCTTCCTGTACCTCACAGTGGCCCATCAGATGCCTCAGGGAGCACACAGCAAGATGCCTGTATCCTGTTGCCACTCCCTTGCACCTGGCATTCTGAGGTAAATTTCTGAGGTAAAATTCTGAGGTAAATATTAGGTAAATAAAAGAGAATTTTCTGTCCTGTCTGAGGGGAGGGAACTATAATAATTTGCAACCCAATTCAGGCCACAAGAATGTAAGAAGAGCCCCACTGGATCAGGCCAAAGGCCCATCTAGTCCAGCTTCCTGTATCTCACAGTGGCCCACCAGATGCCTCAGGGAGCACACAAGACAACCAGATATTTGTAACTCGCTGCCTCTCCCCTGCATCTGGCATTCTGAGGTAGCCTATTACTTTTGCACCAAGGAAGATGCCAGACTAAGGTTGGGGTTTAACTTTATTAAAAAAACAAGTGACCAGTTTTTAACCTACTAAACACCCACCCTTCCCTCACCAGTCTGGGGTAGGTAAAAAAACTGCCATCCATGGCCAATTTGGATGACAGTTGTTGTTTTTTTATGCTGACAATGAGTGCCGGGGGTATCCCATCCATAGATAATGGGCAGCTCAGTCCTAGAAGGTGTGCAGCATCGACACAACGTTGTTGCTTCGGCACTGTGCATTTAGCGCCAACCTGGGGGCGCCAAGCACCCCCCCCCGCGTTGGCACTAAGGCAACGGGACCGGCACTGCAGGCAATGCCGCTCCCGTTGCGCCCATACAGTGTTCCCTTGCATCAGCCGTAGCAGGCTGGTGCAGGGGAGGTGCAAGGTTGGGATGAGGGAGGGAGTGGGTGGGGGAGGGCGTAACTGGGCGGGCTGTGGGCAGGCTGGCTGGGGAGGGGGGGTTGGCCGAATCCTAAGGCCAAATCCTAAACCTGTCCGGGAGGCTGTGTGGCCCTGATTCAGGCCGCGCGGTCTCCTTGGATCTGCGCTTGTATTGGAAAAGGCAGGAGATACCCCAAGGAGATAGGGAATGGTATCAACCATGGCCCCTTGTCCCAGATTAGCCAGGAAGTACAGGGTTAATCCCAGAGCTTCTGCAAACTTCAGGAGCACAGCTGCAGGCTGATGAGGGCCCTGGCTAGGAAGGGATTAGCACAGGTGCAGATGGGTGTAGCCTGCCCAGCAACAGCCACTGATTGGCCTGCCTCAGTATAAAGTGGGAGGCAGGAGCTGCAGTAAGGGACCTGGGTAGGTGCTGGAGGAGGGCACCAGGTAGGTTGTGAAGGATTATGGGAAACCAGCTTGTGTGGTTACAGGCCTGACTCCATCTTGGATAGAGCTATGTAGGTTGGGAGGAAGAAGGGCTCATAAAACAATCGGTACAGGAGGTGTCAAAGTTTGGCCTAGTGTTATCAGGCGATGGTGGGAAAGGAAGGGAGGATAGCTTTCCCAAGGCCAGATGGCCCGCCCTAAAAATGCCAACCAGCTGCAGTAAATTTCCTGATGAGCCCTCTGATGTTAGGCAGAATGGTAATTAAGAAAACCTGTGCCTGGTACAAGCTCTATAAGAATCTCTAAGGAATTGGTGTATTCATTCAGCCCCTTGATTGGGGACTGTTTCAGACATGCGAGTGGAACCTTGACTTGATCCAAGCTGACTTTGCGCAAATGGGGAACATCCAGCTCAGGAAAGTATTTTAGTGATAGCCTGTGTTAAAAGTCTATGAGTGTAGCAAGTATTTAGTTTTGTTGTTTTTATTCTACTATACCGGTATGCTTTAAGTGTCCTTTGTAACCAAGTTTGACTGTATTAATTCTTATAATAAAAACCTTCTTTTGTTGGAACTATCTGGGAGTACAATTTGGTATTCTGTGGGGGAAAATAAGGTGCTGGCTAAATCCAGGACGCTACCCAAGTTGGTTTGTACTCCAGGTAGGCTCAGAAGAAGGGTCAGAAGTCAGGCAGTTGCCTGGACTTTGTTGGAAAGCTTTCTTACCTTCCTCGAGCCTGCCTTTGACATAGGTGCTGGATGGATTGTTAAAGGAAGGGTGATTAGCACCAGGTAGGTGTTGGACAGAAGCACCAGGTAGGTGCTGGAGGAGAGGCACTGGGCAGGTGCTGGACGGATGGACTGACTGTTAAAGGACTGGATAAGGTAAGGTTATTGTGGGGAGTAACTGTGGGGGAACTGTTGTATGGCTGCCACGCCCCTGGAGCCACCAAGAGGAGGAGGCAGGTGTGGCTTACGCGAACTGACTGCCTATTGTTTGGTGGTGGGGTTTGTTAGTGCTAAATTAGGGTATTTTCTGCTAAGCCGGTGATGAGGCTGGTCAGCCGGTGATTCCAAGCAAAGCTGCTGGAAGCGAAGAGGCCCAGTGGGTGAATGAACCCCTCTCCCTCTTGCCTATCTCTGAAGCTGCTCTGGAGGGGAAACTAGTCAGCCTAATGTGGGCATCAGGGCCCTTGGGGAGGCCCAGCAGGGAATTTGGCAGAACGGCACCTGCTGTTTAGGAGGCGCAGATCTGAGGAGTGCATAGTGCCCTTGCTGCAGGAGGCTCCAACCTCACCTATACTGCGCTAGGATATGGTGCAGGCCTGTCGGCCTCGCCATTCCAGCCCAGTATAGGATTGCGCTCTGAATCCATACATTTGGGATCCAGAGAGCACCTATATAATTTTAGAAAAAAAGTGTTCTTCTTGACCTAATCTCTCATTCTTCTATAGTGAGAATAACCAACTAGTCAGAAAACAGGTTAGAAAACAATGGGTTTGACATATGGGTAAATATTCTGAAGACCCTGTTGTTTTCAAAGAAATCACTGCTTCAAAGCAACACCTTGGGAAAGAGGAAAGAGGAACACATCTTGGTGATATGATGCTGGAGGTTCGCATTGGAAAGAAACAATTCCCACACTGGAGAAAATCCAGACTGATCTACAGTACCTGAAAAATAGCTACACCAACCCAGTCTTTTTTTTTTTTTCCCCCATGGCCCAGGAATGGCATCGGCATCAGCAGGCTGTAAAAAGGATGTCTGCCAGCAGGAGCTGTCACATCTGCTTCATGCGCTCGTCTGGCAGAGCACATGTTTGGGAGGCCTGGGGACAGCGCACAGCCATGGCTCCATTTAATGTAGTGTACAAGTGGGCATGTTGCTCTCTTAATTAAAGCAGGTCTGCAGGGCACCTTTGGAGGCGCATATGCGCGTCGAAAAACCGCTGCTTTCTCCTGGCCTTTCTAATTAAAACTGACAGGAAAGAATAGGTTTAAACAGATCTGATCCCTCCAGGTCATGGGGTCAATTGAAAACGACTAGAAAACGTGCCCTTCTCATTCACCTCTCGCTAGTTTTTTTTCCTGCTTTCTACATTCCTCTAAACTGGGTCTTGAATGAAAAGCAGCTCTGGATACAAAAAGGAAGATGGCAAAAGCATCGTCTTCCGCCTGCTGGGAGAACAACATTGCGGTGTCGGGGCTCACAGGAGTCCATTCAATAGCCATCGCTGCCAATCTTGATTGAGTCTTTCTAGGGCCAATGGGGACAACCTGCAAGAGAGGAGATTCTGGTCGGACATCAGGAAGAATTTCTTATTCAGACTATGGCTTGGGACCCACTTGGTGGGTCACAACCTGATTTCAGGTGGGTTATGGAAAGCTGGGGGCAGCCATTGTGGAAACCATCTTGGAGGAGTAATTCTTCCAAAAGAAATAGACATACTGTCAGTCCCAGCCTAGTCCAATGGAGTTAAGGAAGATAAAAGGACTTCATTCAGCACAAGTTAAGAACACCTAAGGGTGCAATCCAACACCCTGTCTTGGGTTGATGCCAGCGGCGTCATGCTACCGGTACGCTGGGTGGTAGGAACGGGTGAGTGGCAGCCTACCCGTTGCGTACCGCTCCGTTTCGCCGTCTTCCCCGCCCCCGCGGGGGTGGGGAAGATGGCGAAACGGAGCGGTACACAATGGGCGGGCTGCCGCTCACCCGTTCCTACCGCCCAGCGTACCGGTAGCATGACGCCGCTGGTCAATGCTACTGCTAGCTTTGGCCCAACGGCGGCAGTGCTGGTGCAAGAGCGCCAAATGGCACCCTTGTTTTAGCACTGTCCCCGTTGTGTTGATGCTAGCAGCAGTGTTGGCCCAACAGCACCTGCCAAAGCCTGCACTGTGCCACTCATGCACCAGCTGAGTTTGACAGGTGCAAGAGCAGTTCTGGGCAGGGGTGGGTGGGCCAGGAGGCTTGCTGGACCAGGGAGGGGGGCAGAGTTGTGATGCTGCTGTTAGGCCACATCCAAGCTCCTGTCCATGCGGCCCCATTTTGGCCTGTGCAGCATTCTTAGCTCTGTGCCTGCTAAAGAGCAGGAGCAGATCCGAGGAGCCCAGCTGGTGCCTACCTGGGGTAAGGGCACCCAGGGAGGCTCCTGCCTGCTCCCAAGCTGAGCTGGAGACAGCACACCTTAGGATTGTGCCCTCTGTCCCATTGATTTCAGCAGAGGAGAGGTGTCTATGCTTTTGACTTTCATTCACTACAATCAATGAGACTTATGTGCATTCCTTCAGCGGGCTCATCCCTCAAATTAGTGGGTCTAACAAAAATGCCACAGTCCTGCACACAAACTCAAGTCAGTTAGAATTAAGGAGCCTGACAGGGCAAACCTGTGCATGTCCACTCAGAAGTCAGTCCCATTGTGTTCGATGAAGCTTATTCCTTGGAAAGAGTGTATAGGATTGCAGTCTAAGGACGCAATCCTAACCAAATTCCCAGCACTGACATAGTGGTACCAATGGGTCCTGGGCTGCAAACTGCAATTGGGGGGGGGCAGTCATGGAGGCCTCCTCAAGGACCTTACCCTGGTGCTGGAAAGTTGGTTAGGATTTCATCCAGTGGTGTCATCTAAATGATTTAAGAACAGGTACTCACTTTTGATTGGCACGTGTCGGGACCCGCCCACCGGAAGTGATGTCATAAGCCAGAAGTGATGTCGTGGCAGGAAGTGACATGAAAAAAGCCCTTTTTGAGGCCTCAGATGATTTTAAACTGACCCAACAGTTGCAACAGTTTTCCACAGCACCCCCAGAACATGTTAAGGAGGCCTGGCATCATGTTAAAACCCCAGAGCAACTCATTTTTCAGTGGCAAGGAAAGGAAAGGCTCCGCTCGCTGCCTGCCTGCCTGCCTGGCTCTGAGAACATGCAGGCAACTCAAACGTGCAGGAAATTCAAACGTTGCAGGGGGCGGAGTCGACGAGTGGGCGGGCGAATGGGCGGGGCCAGCTGTAATCCTAGAAACCGGTACTCGCGTACCCCCACATACCCCCTGCATGACATCACTGATTTCATCCCAAGTGAGGAAGTACAGCCCAAAGTCCTAATCCAGTGGTTTCCAAACTTTTTAACACTAGGGCCCACTTTTTAAAATGGCTCTCAGGACCCACCTAACTTTAAGAGGCCAAAAAGAAAGTTTCCATTTACCAGCTGCTCAAACCTGTGTTTTTATCCCTTTTACTTTTGGGGGGGGGGGATTCCTACTTTTGGAGTATTTGTTGAATTTCATGTTCATTGGATCAGGACTATTTTGCTGCTCTAACACTCCCTTTGACTGGCCTTTCATATGAGCCAGGGCATGTTTATTTACTCATGAGTAAATGCACACACGGCTCAGTTTTGGTTGCATTTTTCTTGACAGCTGGGAAAAGGGGAATGCCCTTCTTGAGAGTTTGTTGGGGCCTGCGTTCGTCAGATCGGGACCATTCTCATGCCGTTTTGTTCCCTTTGGCCTGTCCTTCAAAGTAGATTGAGGGTTAACAAATATGGCTTTCTGTCTGAGGGACAAAGTACTCTGCACATGCCCAGAGTTGTTCCACTGTTGGACAGAGGTTGCCAGAGGTGTGGTGTTGATCCAGTGCAATACTGGTGTGCCTTCCCACCTTAGTGGTACCTATTTATCTACTTGCATTTTTAGGTGCTTTTGAACTGCTAGGTTGGCAGGAGCTGGGACAAGCGATGGGAGTCCACTCCATCGCGCAGTCTTGAACTCCCAACCTTCCGGTCAGAAAGCCCAGCAGCAGCGGTTTAACCCACTGCGCCACCATGTCCCACAAAGTTCACCTACTTGTGATTAAATGCCCATGTGCTGCTCCATTTCTGTTTCCATAATACTCCATACAGGGCTTGGGTTGGCACAATCCATTTTTAAACAACCAAGCCCACCACTCTGCTCCAAAATGAAAGCAGGGATCCCCTCTTATTCTTTCTTGGCAAATCTGCTGGAGTGATTCTGCTCTGCTCTGCTCTGTTCATGTTCTCCTGGGTCAGAAATTTATAGTATTTGTTTCTTTTCTTTCTTCATTCTTGCTTAGAAATAAACACTCCGGCTCCCATCAAAATGCTGAACTTTGAAATTATTGGAGCGAATCTCAGCAACTACAGAAAAAAACTCTCCAGAGACTTCAAGGGTCTTAAAGAGTACAATGATGGTAATTTGATGGTAATTTAATTAAGGATCATGGCTGGAAATGATGCAGAAATAATTATTACTCCAGTATAAGAGCAACAATGCTAGGATTATTATTATTTTTTAAAGAAAAGGAGTATTAATAGTGAAATTTGGGGCATTAGTCAATTGAGCCAAGCTCTTTGAAAAGCAATTACACACACACACACACACACACACACACACACACACACACACACACA
>JAJKFI010000017.1:13098435-13149150 GCA_029204185.1 Lerista edwardsae | reverse complement strand
GTCCCTCCCAGCGTTCCGGGAGTTCATTTGCGGATGACGATGCTGGGAAGGAGGGAAACAAAGTTAGGGGAGAGTAGGGAGGAGGTGGGGTGGAAGGATTGGGACCTGCAAGGGGGACAGGTTCAGGGAGATAGCCTAAACCCCTTCCCAGGCCTGGTCCTGTGGCGTGGGTCAAGGCGAACTTGAGACAGGTCAACCCAGATGTCCAAGTCGACGCCTCCACACCATGGAAGCTTATCTCTGGGTAAGGAAATGGGTCCCCTTACCTAGACGTTACCTCTGAAACTGCCCCCACGCCTCTAAGACGCGGCGTTTGCCGTTTTGGCACCGCTGCGTCATCAGAAGGCAAAAAAAGAACAGAACTGGGTTGTTGGTGATCAACAGATACTTCTGTTAACCTTAAACAAATGCACACAGTGGAACATGCAGGTCTATGGTTTTCAAAAGGCTTCTCCTTCTTCCCTGGAGGCTTTGCTGTTCCTGGCTGCTGCACATCTGGCACATCTGCCCTTCCGAGGCAAACCCAGACACATTCTGCAGCTTTTGGGAAATCGACTCTGACATAATACTTGGGCTCAGCTGCTCTTAGCATCTCCTTGGACATTCCTTACATTTCCGCTTGCTTGAGGTCGGGCCTCCAGCTGACCTCATTTTGTCAGGTCAATCCAGAAACCTGGGAAAGAAAACAGAGGGCTGCACTAAAAAGCACAATCAGCAAGAGAGGGGAACTTCACAGGGGACACCAGAAACCATTTCTGAAAGCCCATCTTCAACAAACAAGAAAACCTTGCACTTTTCAGTTATCAGCAAGGCGGGATTGCTGCAATTGTAACTTTAAGGGGCAGTTGGATTGCTCTTGGGGGAGCCTTAATACAGGCATCTCCAAACCACATTAGGGGCCAAAATCCCTAGAGCCAAGTGGGACAATGCATCTATTTTGCGTTTGTGTTTGTTAACTGTAGTCAACAGTCATCCAAGGGCTCACTTTGAGGGTGTAATTTAGTCGAGAGGGTTTGAGGGCACTTTGAGGGCAGATTTTAGTCACTTTGAGGGCAGAAGATTTAGTCGAGAGGATTAATGCCTCCGTTTGCCTGAAGATAAGAGCTGAAGATCTGAAGGTCGCCAGTTCGGGACAGCCGGAAGTCTCTGTGAGCGGCAGACCTCGTTAATTGCGGCTGATTAACAGCTGAGCTTCGGCTGCCTTGTGTGAGGGGGAGTTGTGCCGAAGTTCAGCCGCTTCTCTGGTGGGAGCAGGGAAGCCGTTTATCAGCCAGCAAGAAAACAAACAGGTGGCCAGAAAGAAGGACTAAATCCAGAAAGATCCATCTGTATGTGTGTAGTTCTTGGAAGATAGAACATTTCTGTATAAATTGTAAAACCTTCGGGTTTCTGAATAAAGTCTGCCCATGTAAACCGCCTTGAGTTATAGTCACTATTGAAATCTGGTGACCTAAGAAAGGCGGTATATAAATCCAAGTATTATTATTATTAATCCTAACCTGGAGTTAGTCTGGCACAGTTAGGCCAGCTAAATTTGGCCAACACAAGGGCCACTGTAAAGTATGTCTGGACCACCCTCAGAGAGGCCAGCGCCCAGACGTGCACGATCCCCCCTGACTCCGAAATTGGTCCAAATGCGCTTTACGGTGGCCCTGGTGCCAGCCAAACTTTGCTGGCTTAATTGCGTCAGCCTAACTCCAGATTAGGATTGCGCTCCAAGTGTCACAAAGATGCTGCAAGGCACGTTTGTGTTAACTCGGGAATCATGGTTGCCGGCTCCATCACCTGGATATCACATCCAGTGCCAAAGAAGGTGAGTTTGCACCAGCCGAGACTAGCTAGTGCAGGGGTGGGTGGTGGGAGGGCATTCCGAGGGTGGGAAGGGGTGTTTTTGGGCAGGGGGGGCAGATTGGGAGGTGGATCAGGTCAGGGAGGGAGTGGGATCAGCCATGGAGGCGCAGACCGTAGCCTAACCCCTGCCCTTGGCCTGAGCAACCTTACACTGGCTACTTGGATTTGCACCAGCAAAATCACTGCCATAGATCTGAGTAGCCTCATACTTGGGGCTCAACATGGGGAAAGGGAAAAACATTCCTTTACCCAGCGACGGGATCTACAAACGACTTGGGGGAACGCTGGGCGGGGCGTAGGCGGGACATCTGGGTGATTGGCAGCCCGTCCGCGGCGATCCGCAGCTGCCCTGGCCTTGGGGGGGCTCCTGCTCGCTGCAGAGGATGGGTGAGGGTCATGCCGGATGCCTGGGCGAGCAGCGGTGGGGCACGCTAACTGGGGGCAGCCCCCCCAGGCCAGGACAGCTGCAGAACGCTGCGGACGGGCAGCCAATCACGGGGAAGCCCCGCGTAAGTCCCGCCCAGCATTCCCCCAGGTCGTTTGTAGATCCCGTCGCTGCCTTTACCCCAAATTGACCTCCAACTGGCTCCCGCACTGGATGCAGTATAGGTCACTGTGGCCTGCCTGCTTTAGCACAGGTTAGGACTGTGCCCTAATTGTGCCAACCGCCTGTTGCTTTCTGAGTCACTGCAAGCAGCACATAGCGCTGCTGGCACCTTCCCAAGCCAGGCTTACCCTGCATCCGCACAAGGAGATGCAGCTCTCGAGTTGAAGGGGAAAATGTACATCTAGCACGTGCCTCTAAGCTTCAGAAGAAAACCAGATCTGATAGCCAGAAGCCTGCTCTGCCTTAGAAGTCCAGAAATGGCATTATGGAATTGATCTTTCTATCAGAACATATAAACGGTGACTCAGCCATCAATGGCCAAAGGCATTAGAAGGGCAAAATATATACCTGCGGTCTAACAGAGGAAAAAAAGTCATAAAGCCTATAAAAAGCAAATCACGCAGCAGGTTGGCGGTAGTGTTAACCCAGCCTGACAGGTGTTTAAAAAAAACAAAAAACTTTCGCTTTGCTTTCAGTGCTCAATCCCAAAGAAAGGTTTGCCACATTTTAGATTATTCTAACAAACAGCCGAATTGTAGGGCTTGTCTTAAAATCATAATGCCTGATACACTGTTATGCAGTATAATGATAAGACAAAATAGTTGATCGCATATATTTCTGATTAAATGCACTATTTGTATTTTGAAAAGAATGAACAACAAAAAGATGCTAATATGATTAAGAAGCAGGGGGTTATGGGAAAGAAGAGTATTGCAAGTGTTATTAGCGTGGGCTATAGTGCAGTGATTCTCAAACATTTTAGCACCGGGACCAACTTTTTAGAAAGATAGTCTGTCTGTCGGACCCACCAAAATGATGTCATGGCTGGAAGTGCCATCATTGTGATGCCAGAGCCTGCTGCTTTCCTGAGAATGATACCTGATTAAGGAGAAATCACTGTGAACAAACTATCAGCCCCAATAGATGAGGAGAGTCTCAAAAGATTGAATGCAAGCATTTCTGAAGTGGAACAACTCAGGCTTTCCAAGTGGAACACATTAAATAATGAATTCAAAAAATGAATTTTGATTGCCCATATCATTGTGCCTGACATGTACTTTTATGAATAGTTATAAAACTATCCAGCCACAATATTATGAACATCTTGGGTGAATTCTAGGTAGAGCATATTAATACAGGTGGGGCCTTTTAACCAACGAGGGTTCCATTCTTGGAACCCTCGCATATTAAACAAATCCGTGGGCAATTAAACCCACGGATTTCCCCCCCTATCTGAGCCCAGCGAAGGCTGCACGTGTTTGCACACAACCTTGGCAGGGCTTAGAATGGGGGATTCCACCCCACCCTCCAGACAGAAGCAGAGCTGTGCTCCACTGCTCTTCGGCAGGCTTTCAAAACATGTTGAAGCCATGTGCATTTGCACGCAACCTCGACGGGGGTCAAGATGGGGAATTTTCTCCCAAGACCCTCCAGACACTAGCCAAGCTGTGCTCTGCTGTTGTCCAGAGGGCTATCTGAGCCCTGCGAAGGCTGCGTACGCCTGCACACAGCCTTGGCAGAGCTCTGCTGCTGTCCGGAGGGCTTTCTGAGCCACATTGAAGCCATGCGCTTTTGAGTGCATGTGCTTGGGGGTGGGGGTGGGGAATGGCATTGCATTTGTAGACTCTATCCCTTAATTCCTATACAGTCATGAAGCACCTGAACAGGGCTTCTTGCATTTTATTTTATTTATTTTGAAGAATTTATACCCCGCCCTTTCCATGCCGAAGCAAATGCCCAAGGCGGCTTACATGGGCAGGCTAGTCTAAACCACCATTTTTCAATGTTTTTTTTAAACAAATATACAGTATTCTTGCCATTCTCTGAATCCTCAGTCCCAGATGTAGCCTTCACAGTGTGGTTCTCTTCTCTGGCTGTGTGACCGCAAGCTTCAGCAGGTGATCATAAGTCCAGCCTAGACAGGTCCTCAAGGTTGGAATCTGTTCTGTTGCCGGCTGGCCTTCTCACAACCTTCCCGGACTGGCTAATCAGCTCCACAGTGACCCTGATCTGCCTCAACAAGTCCTGCAGCTTGTCACAGCCTGGCGTTCAGTCTCCCAGCCAAAAAAAGATCACAGATTCCCCTGCTTAGCTTCAGGCAGTACCAGCAGCTCAACCATCAGTCCACACCTGCATAGAGGTGTGTGTGCACCAAGTGTTCTCAGACACATGGATGAAACTGTTGGCACATACAAGCGTATACACCTGGAGATTCTATTCAGCTCAGAGCTTATCAGCTTATCTCAAGGTCTCACAAAAGCTTCCAGTGGTCTCGAACGGGCAACCTTTGGATCTTATCTTTGGGCTTAACAGCAACTCTATCCTCTCGACCAGACCTCTTGAAGAGAGTAAATATCAGAAGTGTGGTGGAAAAAGAATGATGCCTCCATTCCAAATAAAATGTTTAAAGCTCCCCATTGGTATGTCAGACACAATAGCAAGGAAATTCATATCAGAACAGATATGTCAGCTTTCTTTATATTGATCCCCAAATCAGCTTTAGAGCTAGATATGCTTCTTATACCAAATGTACAAGCAAGCAAGCGAAAGCAACTAACTGTAAGTACATAAGAAGAGCCCTGCTGGATCAGGACAAAGGCCCTTCTAGTCCAGCTTCCTGTATCTCACAGCAGCCCACCAGGTGCCCCATGGAGGCATGAGACAACAAGATGCTTGCATCCTGTTGCCACTCCCTAGCACCCGGTACTCTGAAGTAGCCTACTACTAATGTAAGGAGGTTGCACAGTCCATCATGGCCTATTGGACTTTTCTTCCAGAAATCCTTCCAATCCCCTCTTAAAGGCATCTAGGCCAGATGCCATCACCACCTCCTGTGGCAAAGAGTTCCACAGATTAACTACCCGCTGGGTAAAAAAAAAAAAACTGTAGGCAAACCACTTTCAATATTTTCCTCTAATTTCCACCACAGATTGGTGCAGGTCTCTTATTTCTGTTATTGCTCCCTCACCAACCCTGTTGGCCCAAAGGACAATATGGATATTTATAGGATTTTGAGAATCCGGTCATATTCAGTATGCTGAGAATTTTTTTTTTTCCACAAAATGTGGCAAAATTCCCACTGGAAGGCAGCATCACAGATTAGAAAATGTTAGGGCAGATTCACTGGGGAAAACGGAGTGTTTGAAGTCATAGTGGCCTGCCAAAGCTCTTGGCAGATGTCGTAAAATTGTTGTAGTACAAAATAACAGCTTGAAAGTTGTGCTGACTTTTTGTTATTCTTGCCATTCAATGTGAAGAACAGGGTTTTGAGCTTTGCTTGGGGAAAAAATCGGAATGCTGCTTTTTGACTTTTCTCAACTTCTCAAGGTTCAATGACATGGTTTGATTGTTGTTAGCTGCCAAGATTCCTGTGCCCATCAGCCTTCCAGCTCTTAGCCACCGATGGTGTTGATGCTGTGTGTACATGTCTGAGTGCCAAGACTGACAATCGAGACCGACAGAGCAGACACTTCTTTGAAAATCTGGTCCTGTTCAGGAAAGTCAACAAACACATGGTGATCTGTTTGAAAAGCCTGGAAAAAAGCCTTTCCCTTTTTGGCATATGCTCTCATCTCAGAATGGAATCTGTGCAATTCTCCCTAAGAATTTGTAAAGAAGCAAAATCAGCACATGGAGAAAAGATAGACACACCGACAGACAGATCCTCTATGTACTGCATTCAGACATGGTGAATTAATAGTGCATGTTCCATTTAAATACAAGGCAGTCTCCAAGCAGTCTTGAACCTTTCATCTTTAACTCTGGAGAAATCAGGCTCTAAGGTTTCAATCCAATATCTATTTACCTGGGAATGTGTCTTAGAGCACAATCCTAACCTGGAGCTTGGCCGGCACAGTTAGGCCAGCAAAGTTTGGCCGGCACAAGGGCCACTGTAAAGTGTTTGGACTACTCCTGGAGTCAGGAAGGATGGGGCATGTCTGTGTGCTGGCTCTCTCTGAGAGTGGTCCAAACATAGGTTACAGTGGCCCTTGTGCCAGCCAAACCTTGCTGGCCTAACTGTGCTGGCCTAACACCAGGTTAGGATTGCACTCTCACTGAAATCAGTGGGACATGCATCTGAGTAGAGACGCACAGGATTCTGCTTTAATGGGTGGAATTTTCACCAACATTTCAGCTAAATTGAGATGTGATACAAATCTGAGATGCTTGGGGATAGAATGAGGGATAGGTAAGTCATCCCAGAAGCACTGTCAGTTTGGAGCTGTGCTAAATGGAACTTCAGTCAACCTTATATGAATGTTCCTTGCTTTCTAGTAGGACTTCCTGATCTGTACTGTCCTTTTGACTACTTAGTTCTGAGTTTTCTCCCAGACCTCCATCAAGGGATTTGCAAGGGATCCTTTCTCCCTTACGGAATAGGATACAGGGAGGATTTGAACCTGAGGTTTCTTCTGCTGTGCCCTGTTCCAAGGAGCTACATCTCCACATAAACCTGACCAAGATGACTTAGGGTGCAATCCTAACCTGGAGTTATGCCAGCACAGTTAGGCCAGCAAAGTCTGGCCAGCAAAAGGGCCATAAAGCATGTTTGGACCACTCTCGGAGTCAGTGAGGATGGCGCACGTCTTTGACTCTGAGAGTGGTCCAAACGCACTTTACGGTGTCCCTTGGGCCAGCCAAACTTGGCCTAACTGTGCCGGCATAACTCCAGGTTAGGATTGCCCCTTGATTTGTAGAATGGAAAGGGCAGATTCTACTCCTGCTTGCAATCAATCGCAAACCGGAAGTGAACTCCAACAACAAAACAGAGTTCACTGCAGCAAGAGGAGGGTCGCACGGGGGGGGGGGGGGGGTGAGCCCCCGCCCCCCCCCCGAGGGCCTCACCCCCCCCCCCCCCCGGTATGTTGTCATGCCCCTGGGTCCCCACAGCGCAGCAATTGCTACAGTGCCATTGGGGCACCCATTCTTGGGCCACTCAAGGAGGAATGGCCCTTTTTATCTTTCAATGGTGGGTCGCAACCCAACACTTTGAGTCCCACTGATTTATGGTATTATTATTAAAAATTCTGTATTTTAATCTGCATGAGTGGACGTTACGTGCATGTTGCGACATTATTTCGGGCAAACCTTCTTAGGGGGGTTCCACACGGCTTTAGGCTTGTCCACATTTTCAATCTGAGGTAAACGTCTCCAAATCCAAGTTCAGAGAACAACTTTGGGAGGTCCAGAAAAGCCTTTCTCAAAATGAATTTGAGGGAGTTCGGGTAAAACATCACAGGAGTCCTGAGAGAATCCAAAAGGACTGTGAAAAAGCAGTGAGGTGGGTGTTCTGAGGCGACCTTTTCCTCATATTGTAGTAGGACCACACTGCAGATTCCCCTTCCCTCCTCAGTAAGATAAGTGACTTTTTCCAAGCATCAAAATCAATGACAAGCATTCTTTTTCTCTCAAGATACTTTACAGAAATCTAGAGTGGAATTAATGAAGGTGTATAAATAAGTAAATACCAGCTAGGCCCGGAAAGCAAAGACGGCTCTGGGATAGGCAAATATTAGATTTTTATCTCCATGCAGTTCCCTTTCGAGTGATTACAACACCTGACCTTTCAGATCGCGCAAGAAGCTTTCTTCTGTCCTTAGTGGAAGTTTATTTTTATAACACCACAGACAGGTTTATATCACTAAAAGGCAGGTCAGTGGCTTTATGTCCCCCGAGTATCACACTGACACTTGGATGCTTTGATTTCTGACAGTTAGGTCATTTACCCATGTAGCAGATAATACGAGTTGACATTCCATAAACTCATCTATAAAGCTTCACAATTGGAACAGAGGGATGTATCCTCAGACACTTAAAATGTGGGCAGAGAGTGCGGGCACAAACAAAACAAAACAAAACAAAACAGAAAGGCACTTTTTATCACTTTTTATCTCCCCATCCTCCAAAGAGCTAAAGGCAAAGTATTTTGCGGATAACATTTTATCCTCACAAATACCTTTTGAGGCAAGTTAGTCTGAGGGATAGCAATTTACCAGTGCCACCCAATGAGCTTCACATATAACCTCAAATCTGAACTCTGAGGCAGGAGGCTTGGTCTGGAGGTTGGGTTGTTGCTGTGCCTGAAGATGTTAAGCAGGATCAGCCTTGGATCGGCCTTGGATGGGAGACCAGAAGCTCACAGTGAAATGTGAGGGGTGTGGAATGTGGAGGAGGTCAGCTGACAAGAGACAGATAAGATCTTGAGAACCCACCAAGGTGTGATCTGCGGCTGCCTGTGAAGGCTCGGAAGGTGGAAGAATGCAGCCAGGAGGATGACCACACACTGAAAAGGAAACATCTGGAGAAATTGAGGGTTCTGTGAATTGTACGTAGAACAATAATTGTAAAAACCCCATTTGAAACAAAAATGGGGTTCATGAACAGCCTGCCAATATAAACCACCTTGTGTCTTGAGTCATCTTGAAAAAGGCAGTACAAAAATACCTTAAACAAACAAACAAACAACTCTCTCCTAGGTCTCCTAGAGCTGCCATAGACATCTCACCTAAAGCAAAATTCAAAGTGGGGTTTCTCCTGGAATGAAACACCTCAAGAATGCCAAAAGAAACCTAAAAGAATTGTGATATGTCTA
This sequence comes from Lerista edwardsae, assembly GCA_029204185.1. Classification (NCBI taxonomy): domain Eukaryota; kingdom Metazoa; phylum Chordata; class Lepidosauria; order Squamata; family Scincidae; genus Lerista; species Lerista edwardsae. Next base: position 13,140,100 of record JAJKFI010000017.1, on the reverse strand, counting down.
GGGGAAATTGCTTAGAGGTGCTTCAGACATCTTTCTCTGATACAAATCAGGTGGTGCGGTGTGGGGGTTGAGCTGGTGTCTGCCCAAAGCAAGCTAAGCAGGTTCAGCTACGTTCTGGAGTTGGATGGGAGATGTTGGATGGAGACGGGAAATCTGCTGATGAACCTCGTGAACACACATTGTGAGTGTGGAATGTGTGGAATGTGGAGGAATCAGCTACTGTTGGGTAACACCTTGAGCACCAACTAAGGCCACTGTGAAAGCTTGAGAGTGCAGTCAGGATGCTGGCCGCACTGAGATGGATAGCATTCCTGTTAACTGGGCAAGAGGCACTTTTTAAAGTGGTGTTCCTCTTATATTTAGCAGGGGGAGAGTAATTGTCACTCTTCACCCCAGCACAGTGTCTTTTCTAGTGGCTGTTGCTGGTGGTGTTCTGCCTTTTTTTTTTTTTTTTTTTTAAGATTGTGAGTCCTTTTTGGGAACAGGGAGTCATTTAACTTTATTTTATTGCATGTAAACCACTTTGTTAACTTAAGAACATAGGAACATAAGAACAACCCTGCTGGATCAGGCCAAAGGCCCATCTAGTCCAGCTTCCTGTATCTCACAGTGGCCCACCAGGTGCCCCAGGGAGGCACGAGACAACAAGATGCTTGCATCCTGTTGCCACTCCCTTGCACCCGGCACTCTGAAGTAGCCTACTACTAATGTAAGGAGGTTGCACAATCCATTATGGCCTATAGCCCACAATGGACTTTTCTTCCAGAAATCTGTCCAATCCCCTCTTAAAGGCATCTAGACCAGATGCCATCACTACCTCCTGTGGCAAAGAGTTCCACAAATTAACTACCCGCTGGGTAAAAAATATTTCCTTTTATCTGTTTTAACTCTCCCAACCCTCAGTTTTAGCAGATGTCCCTTGGTTCTGGTATTTTGAGAGAGGGAAAAGAACATCCCTCTATCGACTCTATCCCTTCCGTGCATAATTTTGTATGTCTCAATCATGTCTCCCCTCAGGCACCTTTTTTCTAGGCTGAAGAGCCCCAAATGCTGCAGTCTTTCTTCATAAGGGAGGTGCCCCAGCCCCATAATCATTTTTGTCGCTCTCTTCTGCACCTTTTCCAGCTCCACTTTTTGAGGTGAGGCGACCAGAACTGTACACAATATTCCAGATGTGGCCTTACCATCGATTTGTACAATGGCATGATAATATTGGCTGTTTCATTCTCAACCCCTTTTCTAATTACCCCAAGCATGGAATTGGCCTTCTTAATTGCTGACTCACACTGGGTCGATACCTTCATCGAATTGTCCACCAGCACCCCAAGATCTCTCTCTTGAGCTGTCACAGAACCCATTAGCCTATAGGTGAAGTTTTGGGTTTTTGCCCCAGTGTGCATCACTTTACACTTGTCTATGTTGAAACGCATCTGCCATTTGGCTGCCCATTCACCCAACTTGGAGAGATCCTTCTGGAGCTCTTCACAATCCCTTCTGGTTTTCACCACCTGGAAAAGTTTTGTGTCCACTGCAAACTTGGCCACCTTGCTGCTTATCCCTGTCTCCAGGTCATTTATGAACAAGTTGAAAAGCACCGGCCCCAAGACAGATCCCTGGGGCACTCTGCTTTTCACCTTTCTCCACTGTGAAAATTGCCCATTGACCCCCACTCTCTGCTTCCTGGCCCTCAAACAATTCTGAATCCATAAAAGGACCTGCCCTCTTATTCCCTGACTGTGAAGTTTCCTTAGCAGCCTTTGGTGGGGAACTGTGTCAAACGCCTTCTGAAAATCCAGATGTATGATATCCACAGGTTCACCCACATCCACGTGCCTGTTGACCTTTTCAAAGAATTCCAAAAGGTTTGTGAGGCAAGACTTACCCTTACAGAAGCCATGCTGACTTTCCTTCAGCAACACTTGTTCCTCTATGTGTTTTAGGATTTTATCTTTTATGAGGCTTTTCACCATTTTACCCGGAACAGACGTTAGGCTGACCGGCCTGTAGTTTCCAGGGTACCCCCTTCTCCCTTTTTAAAAAATTGGCGTGACTTCTCGTTGAAAAGTGGTATATAAATACTGATTGATTGATTGATTGATTGATTGATTGATTGATTGATTGATCGATCGATCGATAAGTCAATCTAGGGAACTGAGCATTCTGTGGGTTCTGCTGTAAAAATCTCATTGAAAAATTTGAAAAATGAATAGAAAAAAATTGAAAAATGGTTTTGATGATTCTGCCTGTGTAAACAGCCTTGAATGCTGTGTAAAAACAGCAAAAGGTGGCATATAAATAATAAAGTAAATAAATACAAGTCCAACTCTTTAGTTGCATGGTCAATATTTTATTTCTGTCTATTTCTGCTTAATACAAGACATGGTGCAGGAGATATGGAATCAAAGTAAAGTGTGCCTGGAGAGCAAAAGTCCAGACTAGTAGTGTGGCTGTTTTACAGGACTCATGGCATGAGGTCTGAGATTAGCTGGTCCAGTCTGAGATTAGCTGGTCGCTCATCATGAGGGCCGGGTAGGAATTTTTTTCTGTCATCCAAATTGGCCAAGTATGGATGGCAGTTTTTTTTGCCCAACCCAGACTGGTGAGGGAGGGAGGGATGTTCAGTAGGTTGCATGATTTACATTGTGCTTAATAAAGTTAAACCCCAACCTCAGTCTGGTGTCTTCCTTGGGGGTGGTACAAGGGTAATAGTCTACTTTAAAATGCCAGATGCAGGGGACACAGCAGGACACAGGCACTTGGTTGTCTTGCGTGCTACCTGAGGCATCTGGTGGGCCACTGTGAGATACAGGAAGCTGGACTAGATGGGCCTTTGGCCTGATCCAGCAAGGCTTTTTCTTATGAGGTCACAGATCCATAGGCCAAGGTTGCATTTTTCATCAACCATGTCATAACTACCCCTTAAACCAGCCATGGAGTTCCATGCTCCAAACTTGAACAAAGGCCTGTTTACTCCTTAAATGTAAATAGAATTTCCATACCACCAAAATGTAGGTGACCCTTTCCAGCTCCAAATTCTTCTGGAACAGCTACTTTGGCTATCAGTTTCTGGTGAATCCTCAGAGCAACAATAGTCCCCACTCTCGACTCTGAGCACCTTCAAGCTCCTTCATCAATGTTGTCTAATCAGGTCTGATCCTTGTTGTTGAAAATTGTACAGCAGTTGAAGCTGGAAGTGGCATCAGACCAGGCACAGACCATAGAAAAGGCCTTAGTGCACAGTGATAAGAAAAACATTGAAAAATACAGCTATAGGCTATGTCCTAAGGAGGAGACGGGAAACACCCAGGAGTAAAATTAAGCAGCAGAAAAATGGTGGGTGGATTGTAGCACTTTGGGCTGTGGGTGATAGATCTTGCCTAGGGGGGAAAAAACCTAACACATCAGAGAGGGATTTTATATCAATCCTTGATGTTAACAGAATGTACACAGATTTTTTTTTCAACAGAGAGGACCATTCAAAAAATGGAATTTGTCCCAACCTTTAATGGTACAGTCCATTCCATCATCTCAGGGCTCTATCACTTCATTCTGCTACCTGTACTAGAATAGGACTATGATACGGTAGGAATAAAATTAGTCAAGGCCTTCAGAAGCACATTTCACATTCAGCTGCTGTAACAAACTGCTCCATTAAGCCCCCTGAATTTGTTTCTGAACATTTGTCTAATGTTGTGACCTTTTCTACGGAGCATTACGCTCATACATTAAAGTCGAGGAAGAACCGAGAGTGCGCCGGTGGTTCTTCGGGGTCGAGAGTACCCAAGAGCCACTCTGGACACATTTATTAATTATCTCCCATTCCTGGAGTAACAATACCATTTATTATTGTTACAAGCAATGAGGAAGCCAATGCATCAGGTGCCATCTGGATGGTCTTGGCTAACGTTTTACAGATCATCCTGAATTTCAGAAGATGCCACGTAGAAAACTGCACCTAGCAACATTAACTCACTCCCTTTGTGTACCCAGAGTGGGGGATGAAGAAAGAAGATTTAGACCAGAGGTGGAGTTTCTGTGCAGTGTGGTGTTGCACCTGCCATTGGTGCCATTGGAGGGGCGGGCGCACTGGCGAAAGAGAGGAAGAAAATGCCAGAGCACAGATCGGCCCTTCTGCCTGATCCACCTCCATTTCTCTCCAAAGCTTTGGCAATTTGAATTTAATCGTCTTAGCGCAAATCTTAATCCTACCTGTTCTCCCCAATACTTTGGTCTTTCCCCTTCCCTTGGTCGTCCCTTTAACTATTTTAGTCCATTAACCAACCCTCATATGAGAAGAGCCTTTATGCTTGCTCGCTTCAATATCTTTCCCTCTGCAGTCCATGCAGGCCGTTTTTCTAATACCCCTCGGGACAAAAGGCTTTGTCTCTTTTGCCATTTGGCCCCAGATACATTGACTCATATTCTCCTTCAATGCCCAGCTCATCAACATCTCCGTAATATTTATCTTGAACCCTGGTTCTCTTCCCTTTCTAATTCCTTTGTAGACCCTCTTCCTATCTTCCTAAGTGATGGCTGTGTCCCCCTTACAGTATCAGTTGCGGGTTTTTTTATCTGCGATCCTCAAATTAATTCCCCTGTTATGATTTTCCTACCTTTCTCTTTCTGTTTCCTTCTCTTTTTTTTATTTAAGCCTCTTATGACGCTACTGCAATTGGTATCTTGTTGTGTTGCATTGTTTTATTTATGTATGCCAATAAAGGTTACAGAAATGAAACGGAGTGTTCCCAGATGCTGGGGCCGTGCCGAGGTGGCGCATGGCAGAGGCGCAGGGGGTATGGTCAGTGATGTCATGCAGTGGGAACGCGGGGGAACTTAGTTCCATTTGTTAAAATTAGGGCTGACTCCGCCCACTTCACTCTCCCTCCTCCCCCCTCCCGATTCCTCTGCAAAGAGCTTTTCTTCTTGGTTGGCCGGCACTCAGAGGGTTAAAGGGAGCGACTCCGGATTCCTAGGGGGGCAAAGGGGGAAGGGCTACTTCTTGCTCCCTCCAGTGAGTTCCTGTTCTTAAATCATTTAGATGCTACCACTGGGCGCGGTGACATGTCATCACCCTCCCAGGTGCCATTGTAGCCCACAACAGCGCTGTGCAGGTCTCAAACTATGGTTCTGGGACCCACCACAGAGTTGTGACCCAATTCGGACTGAAACTGACAGGGTAGATCAGGATGCGTGCAAGGTTAAGGTTAAGCAAGCTGACACTTGGGGGACGCACTGCTGCTCTGGAACCATTATAGCCACACCCCTTGGCATTTATAAATCAGGAAGCAGCTTCGAAGGTCTCCAAAACGTTTAGAAACTACTGATTTAGACCATGGTCCATATCATACATTATGTGACAGTTCTTCAGGCTTTGGCAGTGCGTGTAGCATAAGAACATAAGGAGAGCTCTGCTGGATTAGGCCAAGGGCCCATCTAGTCCAGCTTCCTGTATCTCACAGTGACCCACCAGGTGCCTGAGGGAGCACATGAGACAAAAAGATGACTGCATCCAGCGGCGTCATGCTATCAGTACGCTGGGCGGGAGGAACAGGTAAGCGGCAGCCCGCCCGTTGCATCACGCTCCTTTTCACCATCTTCCCCGCCCAGCGGAGCGTGATGCAACGGGCGGGCTGCCGCTCACCCGTTCCTCCCGCCCAGTGTACCGGTAGCATGACGCCACTGCCTGCATCCTCTCGCCACTGCCTTGCACCTGGCATTCTGAAGTAGCCTACTTCTAAAGTAAGGAGGGTACACTCAAATGCAGCAAATCCTTGCTCTCTGATGATGCACATGTATGGTACACATGGTTGGTCAGGCCTGTAATTGACAAATAATAAAATGTCAACAAGCTAACAAACAAAACACATGACCACCCAAACAGGTGTGAAAACAGTCACCTGGCAGCAACTGTCCAAGAAACTTGCAGTCCGCGTGGAAAGGTGATACGTTCAAAATTAATGAGCTTTGCTAATTGATTGCATCCGCATCATTTTGATAGCTCTTTTGCCTTTATTCATGATAGAGCAAAAGTTGTTAATACCCAGCGATTAGAAGGTCATGCATCTAATCCATAGGCTGCTCTCTTTTAAACTCCTGTAATTAAAAGCTTAAAAGCACACACTCTGATTGAAAAAGGACAACATTACCTTAACAATTCCGCTGAAACCTGTTAGATTCCATCCGTCAAAATTACTTTGAGAATTAAATGTGTTTACCATTTGTTCTTGGGAATTTCTTTCTCACTTTCAAAACAAAAAAAATCAAGTTTGTGGTTCCTCGAATCAAGGCTGTTTGGGCTAATTAACACTTAAGCACAAGTTCATTAGAAGGAAAACAGAAGGGATAATATTTCCTTCTGTAGTTTTCACTTTATGTAAAGTCAATTGTTGAAGCAGCTGGTGCCACCCGATGAATGAAGGGGAGCTCCAACTATCTGCCTCCACCCTGCGGGCAGATTGATACAATTATCCAACTGTTCAAAGGAAGAGGAAATAGTTACCTTCCATTTCATGGTGGTTCCTACATGTCCACCAAGGAGAAGGGAGAAGTCACTCCATCCAGCGATGGGATCTGGAAATTGAGAAGGGGAACGCTCAGCGGTGTCATGCTACCGGTACGCTGGGTGGGAGGAACGGGTGAGCGGCAACCTGCCTGTTGCATTATGCTCCGTTTTGCCATCTTTCGCCACGGGGGCGGGGAAGATGGCAAAATGGAGCGTTACGCAATGGGCGGGCTGCCGCTCACCCGTTCCTCCCACCCAGCGTACCGGTAGCATGACACCGCTGGGAACGCTGGGCGGGACTTACACAGGACTTCCACGTGACTGGCTGCCCGTCCGCAGATTTCCGCAGCTGTCCTGGCCTCGGGGGGGCTGCCCCCGGTTGGCGCGCCCCACCGCTGCTCGCCCAGGCACCCAGCGCGCCCCCCACCCATCCTCCGCAGTGAGCAGGAGCCCCCCCCCGAGGCCAGGGCAGCCGCAGAACGCTGCGGACGGGCTGCCAATCATGTGTAAGTCCTGCTTTAGTCCCGCCCAGCGTTCCCCTTCTCAATTTGCAGATCCCATCGCTGACTCCATCCTTCATCCCAAATATCAGATGGATTTGATTTTAAAAATTCCAATTAGGCTGAAATGGTTTCTGAGCCAGAACAGGGCATTTGCATACTCAAGTTCAATGGTTCCCAAACCATGCCGCGGCACCCCAGGGCATCACAACACACTCACAGGGGCACCCTGCAGCTGCTTCTACTTCTTGGCTCGCCAGGCTGAGAATTGTGCAAGTTCGCCTGAGAACTGCACGAGATCTTGCACAACTGTCATGTGAACTTGCATGATCTCCCGTGGTTCTTATGCAATCTCACATGATGGCACAAGATTTCATGCAATGGCATCACTGTGACAGGCCGCCATGGAAAAAGGCACTGTGGCAGGGGTAAGTTTGAGAACATTTGCTCTAATGCATTTCCATCCCCATCTGGAGGCTGCCATGTTTACAGATTTCAGGCTTATTTTGCCCAAAAATGTGAAGCGTAGAAAGCAACGTTCTGTATTTTTATTTAGTTATCACCCCCCAAAAAAATCACACCTCTATTTGAAGTGTGGAAACCAAAACCAGGCATTCCATCATTAATTGGGTAAGAGAGACCTCTCCCGCATCTCTGTCAGGAAGGCAGTTCATCGGGACCATGGCATGGGGCATGTCACATCTGTCATGGCGGGACGGCAGAGATCCCTGGTGAGAGCCAGGTGCGAGGGCGGCAACGGGGCTTGGCGGTACTTACGGCGCCTCGGAAGGATACTCTTGACACCGACTGTTGGTTTGCCCAGGCTCTTTAATCAGGTCAGCACTTTTACATTCATTGAGCCCTGTTGCTCCATAGGGCTCACTCACAGTCTATAGCGAGCAGCGCCATGTCTGGCATGCTCACTGGTCTGGCCTGGGCCACCTGCACAGAGGGGCTGGGTCTCTTTCCTTATGGCAGGGGTTGTAGCCCGGTAGATCCTGTTGGAGGGCAGCTGCTTCCCGCAGGCTGGATCTTGCCCCGCCGAGTCTGCTCAGACCTGAGGCCTTGGCCAGTGATGTCATGCAGGGGGTACGCAGGGGTACGCGAGTACCGGTTTCTAGGATTACAGCTGGCCCCGCCCATTCGCCCGCCCACTCGTCGACTCCGCCCTCTGCAACGTTTGAATTTCCTGCATGTTTGAGTTGCCTTCATGTTCTCAGAGCCAGGCAGGCAGGCAGGCAGCGAGCGGAGCCTTTCCTTTCCTTGCCACTGAAAAATGAGTTGCTCTGGGGTTTTAACATGATGCCAGGCCTCCTTAACATGTTCTGGGGGTGCTGTGGAATACTGTTGCAACTGTTGGGTCAGTTTAAAATCATCTGAGGCCTCAAAAAGGGCTTTTTCCATGTCACTTCCTGCCACGACCTCACTTCTGGCTTATGACGTCACTTCCGGTGGGCGGGTCCCGACACGTGCCAATCAAAAGTGAGTACCTGTTCTTAAATCATTTAGATGACACCACTGGCCTTGGCCCACGCGGGGGCCGTCAGGACCCTTGCGGGGGTCCTGTCAGTAGAAAGACCCCTGATGGCCCGACTGGTCTCCCTTGCCAGAGACCTCCCCAAGTGTGGGCTCCAAAGCCCGTACGGGTAAGGAAGTTGTGAGCCTCCCTGCACGTCCTTTCCCCCAGCCGGCTGGCCAGAGACTGCCCCTTCCAGCCAAGCTGGGCTTCCTTTTAAGACCCAGGCTCCACCCTTGCCCTTTCCTCCCCATGATCTCCCAATGCTTCCCTTGAGGCCATCCCCTGCACTGGTGTAAGGCCTGGAGCTGGCTTCTGCACCTGCCCTCCCAGCCATAGGACTGGATAGGTCCTGCTCTTCCCTGGGTGTAAGGGCCTCCAGCCTCCCATGGTTGCCCATTCTCGCTTGGCCCATTCCCCAGGGCTGGGTGTCTCCAGGGGTCGCTCCCCGCAAACCCGCTCTGGCGGTGGTCGTCCCGGTCCTGTCTGGGGCGACAGGGCAGAAGGCTGATCCTCCACCCCATGTACCATGGCCCTGTTTGCGTTGCTATTTGGAAAGAAAACACATATAAACACAATGAAAAACTCCAAATTTTAATGGCTATGGCCCTAAATGGCATTTCAAATCCATAATTAAACACAAAGACGTGTGCCATCTAGAAAATAAGGCATGCTGCTATATTGAGACACTTTTTGCTTTTGCCAGAGAAAAAAGAGCTTTTGGGTGGCGGGTCGGTTTCAGTTCGGTCTAAGCTCCTTTCGGACCCTCCATTAGAATTATGAGCATGTCTCCATTTCCAAATTGGCTGTTGACCTATAAAAGACAGCAGTGATAGTACAAGCATTTCAAGCACTCTTGGCAACAGAAAACATGCATTCAAGGAGATCCCGAGGAAAAATAGGCTAAAGAAAATTTTTTGTCATTGGCCACTAAAGTGGATTAGACAACAGAGGAGAGATCTATGAATGGGCTATTAATGGCTATATGGAACCTTGTTAGAAATAGTATACCTCTGATATACCAGTTGCTAGAGTCAGTAGGAAAGGGGTACTGCTATCATGATCATGGCTGGGCCATCCATAAGGCCAACTGAAGAGGTTGCCTCAGGCCGAGATGGAAGGGGGCCCCTGGTCCTCCTGCTTGACAGTGGTGTCATGTAGCCGGAACGCTCCGCCGGCCTAGCTCCGCCCACTCGCTGCCATTCGCCCTGCTCCGTGATGAACAGGACGCTGCGAAGTGCCCATGGCCGTGGAGGGGGTGTCTGCTCACCAGGGGGGACGGGTGGGGGGTGCACCAGGTGTCTGGGCGAGCGGCGGTGGGGCGCATTGTCCGAGGACAACCCGCGTGGCGGGTGGGACGGCGGTGGAACCGGACCGGACAGGCTGTCAATCACAGGTTAGTCCCAGTTAGTGTTCCAGTTCCTAGAGCCTTGGATTACACCACTGCTTGTCTACTTCCACTATCATAGTCCTCCTACATGCCTCCAGTGCTCCTTCCACTCCTTGGATGGGAAGAGGAAGATGGAGAGGTCCAGGAAATGTGTTGCAGAGCAGAGTGTTGAGCTAAAACATGGGAGACGGAGAGAAGAAGATCAGGTAAACATCAGGTAACAGCAGGGAAACATCAGGTAAAGAAGGGGCAGCATTTGGCAGTCTAGAGGCCGAACGAGTTGGACCTTCAATCTGATCCAGCAAGATTCTTCTCATGAGAGGACAACAAAGCTGAGTGTTGTTTATGAATGTCTATCCTACTTTTTTGCTTCTGTACTCTCAAAACTGCTCACAAGAAATCATTGTAATATTCAATAAAAGCACAGTGGAAAATGACAGTGTGAAAGCAGATGTAAACATCTATTTAAAAAGACAACATGGGTGACTCAGTGACTTTCTGAACAAAATTGGAGATTCTTCTGTGGAAATGGGATGCGTCAACATTTCAAGTAGTAAATAACTGCAGGTGGAGTCCTAACGTGGGGTTAGGCCAGCAAATTTGGCCAGCACAAGGGCCCCCATAAAATATGTTTGGACCACTCTTGGAGTCAGAGAGGCACAGACATGCGCTAGCCTCTCTGACCCAATTAAGGTGAGGATTGCACCCTGAATGAATGCAGTCTTCAGAGATGCCTTTCTAAGGTCAGAATTCTAACCAACCTCCCAGCACTGGGGTAAGGGCAATGCAGCTCCAAGGTAAGGGTGCAAATATTCCCTTACCTTGAGGAGGCCTCTGTGACTACTACACCAATACAGAGTGCAGTACATGCACCACTGGCATGGCTCTGTCAGTGCTGGAAAGTTGGTTAGGCCTCAATGGCTTGCAGTTCTAAACTAGTCCAAACATGCCTGATTGCCCCAGAAACGAACCCAGCTCAGCCACATCCCACAAAGGTCTATGGGGCAAGCCAATGCCCCAGTGGCCCCCTCACAAAAATCCCTAGTGGCCACACTTTAGAAAGTACAGAAACTACTGGGGGAAGGGTCATGCAAAACTATTTGCTTCCTTCCTTTTATATAAGGCCCCTTTCCTTTGGGCCTCTGACATGTCAACTGCCCTCTGCTTACAGCCCCTGCTGTTCAAGCCCATGCATATGCCAAGAATTTGAAAGCCAATGGCCACTGCGTAGGACCATAAGATACTTGTCAGAAGCTAAACATCAAGAACAAAATGCTTGTGTGAATCATAAGGATGTGGGAAATACAGGTGCCAGGCAGGGCAGATTTCTATTTGAAACAGACCTGCTGTTAAAAAAATAATTGAACGCTCTTTTTCCATGTTAGATGCCTTGGGCAGAGGATCCCCTTTGCAGATGTAACTGCAACTCATGGAGGGGTCAGGGTTTTCAACCACTGTCTTCCTCCACTCCGGGCTCAAGCCTACCATGCGCCAAAATGGGCAGGCTGGTAGGCCTGCGCCATATCCAGAGCAAGTTGGGAGCAGGCGGGTGCCTCCCTGGGGCAACGGTGTGTTCATGGCCACACCTTGGGGTAGGCACAGTGGTGTCATTCAACTGGTTTAGGAACAGGAACTCACTTTTGATTGGCCCTTGTTGGGAACCCGAAACCAGCCACGGAGCCCGTTAGGATCCAGAACACCCGTTCTGGTCCATTCCCCCTGAATGACATCACTGCCTTCGCCCCCCTAGGAAACCGGAGTCGCTCCCTTTAACCCTCTGAGTGCCAACCAAGAAGAAAAGCTCTTTGCAGAGGAATTGGGAGGGGGGAGGGAGAGTGAAGTGGGCGGAGTCAGCCCTAATTTTAACTAGTGGAACTGAGTTCCCCCGTGTTCCCCCTGCATGACATCACTGGGTAGGCACCAGCCACATTAATGGGCTCCTGGGATCTGCACCTGTTATTTAGCAGACACAGACCCAAAGATGCCATGCAGGCTGAATTAGGGCCATGCGGCAAGGGGACAGGAGCATCCCAGCTCCACGCCCCTCCCCAGGCCAGCACGCCTCCCGGCATGGCCACGCCCACCCACACATGCCCTCCCTCATGCTGCCCGGAACCACACTGCCAGCTTCTACCAGCACTGTGAGGCTGACACTGCTGCCCATGTTGGCCCTGCAAAGGCAGCACTGGTGTAAGGGTCCTGGACGGTGCCTTGGATTGCACCCACATTCACTGGAGGCATCTGGGCATATGCAAAGAGCCCACCAGAGTTTGCTTTCCAACAAACATTTAGTGGAATCAGTTATGCTCCTCTTCAGTCAAAGGTAATGTTAGTGCAGGGTGTCCTGAGTATAATTTCAAACGTGCAGAGCTCACACAACCATCCACTCATCCAGTCTGCCCAAGAGCTGAAAAGAGTCATGTATTTGCTTCAGTGTTTGCAAAGCCAAGGCACGAGCTTGCATGACGAGAAGTGCATGTTTTTTTCAAGCAGGACTTCTGGTTCCATTTGAGAAGATCTGGCTTCCATAATCAGCTAGCTGCCGAGGCAACGTACCTTTCTGCCAAGATAGATCTTTATGCACCTTCAGTGTGATGTTGATGGCTTGCCGTGTTTCAATTTGCTCATCCGTTCATCTCCAGCTTCATACCTCTTGAGTGTCTACATCAGCCAGCAGCTGGTATGTTTTCCTACAACACTTTGATAAATATTTTAACATTGATCCAGCACTCCTAGAGCAGAAGCTAAGGGCCAAGATGAGGTAAGCGGCAGAACACCCATCATCTGGTGTCATGCGATACAAATGCTTTTGATTTTTAACACTTCAGTAACACAGAAACGGAAGGTTAGATTTTCACCCATGAGGCTCCTTTCTCCCAAAGTACAGGTAGGAAACCAGTTCTGCTTCCCCAAAAGTGGAAATAGTTCATTCTGAAATAGGAAGAAGTCATATGTGTTGAATGATTTCTCGAGCCCCTGTGCCTTTAAAACTAGAGGCTGTCAATTTGAGGTTTCGTCCCCCCGATGTGCATTCCTATCCTGTTTGCGTTCTAAGAACCAATACTAGTCATAGCCCAACTCCCTCGATCCCGGCCAGCCCGGGATCCCCTCCTGTTCCTTACTGGTAGAATTGTCTACGAAGAAGTAATGCCAGCTGGACTTTGATGATGTAGAAGAAAGAAGAATTTAATTGCAATAAAATTACACTACAGGTCGCAAAACGCGTGTGCAAGAGGGCACCCCACTAGTGTGCCGAAGTGTTAATGACAAGAAGTTTTATACATTTGCAAATGCAAATATGGAATAATAAAAATACCCATTCGGGATCAATCACTTAATCCCCCTGTGATCATTGGTGCATCGGAGTTTTGGGACCTTCGATTGCTCCAAGTTAGATTTGAGGAACTCCCCGAGACATGATCACATAACTGATGGGTGACCGGGGCCTTGGATGAAGGGTTAATCTCTGGCATGACATAGATGGCTTGACAAAGGGTTGGGAAGGGCACAACAAAGGGTTGGGGAAGGGCTATTCGCTGGGGTAAGTGCATAAAGTCAAAGGGGGGCAAAGATAAAAAATACAATTCATAAACACAGAGGTACAATTCATACATCCCGATATGCCAAGAGACCTATTTACTACTAAAAGTTTATCTAAATCTACTATGGAATCGGAGATGCAGGGGCTGTAGACGTGACCCAGAGTCCGGGTCCGATGGCTATGGCTCACTCACAGAGGAATCGGCATCCATTTTGTCCATCGGCAGCCATTTTACGATATTTTCACTCTGTTTGCACAAGCACAGAGTCCAACATGACTGTTTCCTTTTACAAAGCCCGTATTCCATTCATAAATACATTGCTCATTCATAGAAACACCAAGTTCATTCATAAAAAAAAAACCCATTCACATAGCCGGCTTTTCCCTTTAAGGGGAGCTTTGACAGTTCGCGGTTTGACAGCTTGCTTTAACCACGTGGTCAGGGATTCCGGAAAATGGCCAGGCTACCCCAATTTTGACAGCCGGCTTTTAACGCTTTGAAAGTCAGTTCGTTAGTTTGTGGTTAACAGTTTACTCAGGGCATCTGCCGGGGTGAAACCGCAGGTCAAGCAGCGATAATCCCATCACTGTCGGTTCGCACTTGTTTTAGTCTTATTACCGCTGTCTTGCCGGGCTTCGGTGGCGGCGTGGGTTCGAATCTCCAGCTTTCCACATTCATTTAGCTGGTTCAAGGGAGGGTCCAGGAGTCTTAAAGTCATGGGTTCGATTCTCGCCAAGGCTTTAATTCGTTATTGGTTGCAGCATGGCCGGACGGCCAGGAAGAAGCGCGATGGGTGCAAAACATAGCTGGGCTGTGTGCTCACAGCCAGGAGAGAAGCACTTCGGCCCCCCCCCCAGGAATCCAGAGTCGCTCCCTTTAACCCTCTGAGTGCTGGCCAACCAAGAAGAAAAGCTCTTTGCAGAGGAATTGGGAGGGGGGAGGAGGGAGAGTGAAGTGGGCAGAGTCAGCCCTAATTTTAACTAGTGGAACTGAGTTCCCCCGTGTTCCCCCTCAATTAAATCCCACCACTGAGCGTAATGGTTTCGGACTTGGTTTGGGGCGATACGCCTTTTAACCAGGAGAGTTCATGATGAATACAGCATGGCTGTATGTGTGTTGGCAGCCAGGTGAAGGAAATCATGGTGGTTGTGACACGTGGCTGGGGCTGTGAGCCAAGTGAAATGAGTGCCTGCTTGGATGCGACTTGGCTGGGCGAGGCGCCGGCAGCCAGGTGAGGGGAAACCAAGGCGGTTTCCGCAAGGCTGAGGAGCCAGGAGCGTGACGGCTTCTGTGGGAAATGAAGGGTTTTGTCCCCCCACAACAATGTTGTGTATTTGTGTAAATAATAGCAGAGTTGGGGGCTTGGAGACCCATTCCAGCGCTTGCCTTAGCGCTCCGAAGCGAAGGATTGAAGCAATCGCCACATTTCCATAACAAAGTCTCTTTATTGTAGCGAAAGTGAGAAAGGTACAAAGGTTCAGTCTGCCGGCTAGGAAAGCCGGTGAAGTCTTTGCCGCTCGCAGGCGGCGTTTCAGTGCAGCTTTTACATCTTATGCACACATAGTGAATAACTCCTTCTACACAAGAACAAAGGGATGCAGCCAGAGTATATCTGGAGGTGGATACCTGAAGACCCCTTGTGCCCCATCTTACCCAATGGGGTGACCCTTAGAACACTATGATCTCATGGGAATGTGCAGTGTTTGCAGCCAGGGCTTCCCGTGTGAAACTGCCTGCTTATGTTACACTATCAGAAAGGGAGTACAACTACTGTCCAAGCTAGTTGCCCTAACAAGCTGGGAAGCTGACTGCTGAAGGACACACAGGTGTTCTATCTGATCCTGAGACGGAGAGACGGAATGCCAGTTTCTACCAGTTCTGGACTGTGAGACGTGAAACTGCAACAAACAATTCTGAGATGCAATGGCAGAATAGACCCACACAAGTGGGAGGGAAGAAGATAGCAGTTGTAACTAAGAAACTCAGAGCCCAGTCCTATCCAGGCCAGCTCCACTAGTGCTGGCCCAGCACTGGCTCTGGGTGTTGCAAAGGCACTGTAAAGTGGGTCTGTGCCATCGCTGGAAGCTCTACTGTGGGCACTGGGCCAGCACCCATCAGCCAGATGGAGGAGGACGTACTGCCGTCCAGCACTGTGCTCCTGCCAGGCAGCAGAGTGGCTTTTGTGGTGCAGGAGGGCATGGAGAAGGCAGTGGGAGGGTGGGGGGAAGACGGGGCTGGGCAGGGAAGAGGAGGGGCAGGGTGCAGCAGGCAGGGGGTGGGACCAGCGGTGGAGGCTACTGCTCATACAGGAGCCCAGCAGCCCAGGCTCGGACTGCAAATGGCTCTGTGCAGTGGTGTCATTCAAATGATTTAGGAACAGGAACACACTTTTGATTGGCACTTGTCGGGAACCCGGAACCAGCCATGGAGCCCGTTAGGATCCAGAATGCCCATTCTGGTCCATTCCCCCTGAATGACATCACTGCCTTCGCCCCCCTAGGAATCTGGAGTCGCTCCCTTTAAGCCTCTGAGTGCCGGCCAATCAAGAAGAAAAGCTCTTTGCAGAGGAATTGGGAGGGGGGAGGAGGGAGAGTGAAGTGGGCGGAGTCAGCCCTAATTTTAACTAGTGGAACTGAGTTCCCCCGCGTTCCCCCTGCATGACATCACTGGCTCTGTGTCACAAGGGAGCTCACAATCTAAAAATGCAAAAATTGTTTTGCAATCTAAAGGTGCAAAAGAATAACAACCACTAGAAAAAGAGACTGTGCTGGGGGTGAGGAGGGACAGTTATTCTCCCCCAGCTAAATATAAGAGGAGCACCTCTTTATTTAGTGCCTAAATATTTAGTGCCTAAATAAAAAGTGCCTCTTGCCCAGGTAGCTTAGTTGGCCGTCTACTATGGGCTTTGAAATGCAATGTTGACTTTGGCTTGCAACCGACACAGAAGTGGCAAATTCTGGAAACACTGCCATGGGACGACATGACAAGGACGCCGAATCCCAACTTCCATTCTGTGTCGTAAATGATAATTTGGACCACCTTCCTGTTGTGTCAGGCAAAGAAACCACCAGTTGGATCCAGGAAAGGCTTCTTTTCTGTAAGCAAAGCACGCAAGGCAAGGACTTCATCACTCCGTAAGTGATTGTAGGTCCAAGTCAATCTCCTCCCCCTTCGCTTTCTGTTTCCTATGCTTTCAAAAATGAAAGCAAGCCTGGCTTCAGCTCTGGTTTTTACAGATTGTACCAAAGTTAAGCAGACAGTGTGTATGATTGGATTGCGGGCCCTCTTGCTCTGGATATTTCAGAGTTGGGCAAAAAGGTACATTATTTGTGCATTTAACGTATTTTCATTCTGTCAGCACTTACATTCAAAGTGATTTACTGTACTTTAAAACAGCAGGATTAAAGAAAAAGTATTTTAAAGTATCTTAGAGTGTGGCACAGTTAGGGCAGCAAAATTTGGCTGGCACAAGGGACACCGTAAAGTGTGTTTGGACCACTCTCGGAGTCAGGGAGGATGGTGCACGTCTATCTGCTGGCCTCCCTGACTCCGAGAGTGGTGCAAACATGCTTTATGGTGTCCCTTATGCTGGCCAAACTGTGCTGGCCGAACTGTGGTGGCACAACTCCAGGTTAGGACTGAGGTCTTAATATAAAAACCAAATCATGATTCACAGTCCAATCCTATGCAGAGGGATAGGGAGGGTGCCACAGGGGGAGGTGATCATGGCAGGCCCTGGCTGTGGCAGGCCACAGCAGTGTGGAAAAACCTGTGTGCTTTCCCCCCTGCCCTCCCTTGCGCTTGGATTGCTCCGAATGATTCCAGGCAGGAGGAGGTGTGGCTGGACAACGTACAGGGGTGGGGTGGCCTCACTGTGGGGGGGGGCACAATGACATTGCCCCACCCCAGGCGTGCTGCAAGCCAGCTCTGATTCTGTGGTTGTGTTCTACCAGTGGGACATGTGTTCAGTGGTGGTATCTAAAGCGGGAGGAACCGGTACGCTGGGCGGGACTTACGTGTGATTGGCTGCCCGTCCATTCGGTTCTGCTGCCTGCCCGCCCGCCGCGCGGGCTGCCCTGGCCTCGGAGGGGGCACCTGCTCGCTGGGGGGACGGGTGGGGGGTGCGCCGGGTGCCTGGGCGAGCAGTAGTGGAGCGCGCCAACTGGGGGCAGCCTGCGCAGCAGGCGGGCAGGCAGCGGAATGGAACGGACAGGCTGCCAATCAACCGTACGTCCCGCCCAGCATTCCGGTTTCTCCTGCTTTAGATACCACCACTGCATGTGTTCCATTGGTGTGTGCTAATGCAGTGTGCTGTGAAGTGCTTTGAGACCGAGCTACTAGCTGGTATGTCAGTGGGAAGACTAGAGGCTCCCTATACTAGAGGCAGAAGATTTAGCCGAGAGGGTTAATGCCTCCGTTTGCCCGAAGATACAGCTGAAGATCTCAAGGTCGTGAGCTCGGGACTGCCGGAAGTCTCTGTGAGCGGCAGACCTTGCAACTGCGGCTGATTAGAAGCTGAGCTTCAGCTGCCTCGTGGGAGGAGGAGTGTGCTGAGAGTCAGCTGCGTCTCTGGTGAGAGCAGGGAAGCATCAGCCAGCAGAAGACAGATGGGTGGCTAAAGAAAGAAGGCTAAATCCAGAAAGGAAGATCTGAATATGTGTAGTTCTTGAAAGATAGAACATTCTGTAAATTGTAAAAACCTTCAGGTTTATGAATAAAGTCTGCCCATGTAAACCGCCTTGAGTTACAGTCACTAGAGAAATCTAGTGATCTTAAGAAAGGCGGTATATAAATACATGCATTATTATTATTATATGCCCCAGCAGAGCACAGGACACCCACTTGACCAGGTAAATCCAGCCAGCCTGCCTGCTCCTGCTCAAGTTAGGTGGTGAGTTAGGATTGGGTTGTCATTCTACTGGAACTTGCACCTCCAGTAGTCTTCTCTCGTCTCATGCCCTGGCAATGATCTATGATTCGACAGACAACATCTCAACCACCTGCCTTGGTGGCTGGAGCCACGGATCCCAAGGAGCCCAAGTCCATCCCACACGGATCGAACTGCAAAATGTGTCCCGTACAGCATTATGTACTATGTCAAAACATGGGCAGCGAGACGTCAAAAATCAATGCAAATCTGGTGACTGCATGTTTTGTTCCCCAAGTGCACCCATCAGTCTTTCCAAGGCAGTCATTTTAATCTTTCCCCCATTCCCTTCTGTGTCTCTGTCTGTACCATTACCTGGTATCAGATCCATAAATGCACTGCCAGCTTTTAATCCGTTGGTTAATGTAATCCAATCTTTGCTTCCAAAGTAACAAGATGGCCACATACGCTTGTCAGCATTAATCACTGTGGTTCTTAATGCACTCTAATTTGTCTTCCAATGTATTTAACTTTAGAGCAAGAGACAAAAGATGGGCACAGATTTGTATTATTGAATTGTGGGAAATTACCTTTATCTGAGTTGTAGTTTTTGCGTTGTCACAGCCCGTGCCTGAATCCCACGCCGTCTACTTTGAAAGAAATCAAACCGCACAGAGAGACATTTCTTATCATTCCAATTACAATATTTTTCAGTGGAGATTCTGAATAGTCTAGTGCTAAAAGAGTGATGAACGCCCAGGTATGAGTCATCTCTTACTGGCCAGCACAGATACTAAAGTCGAACCAAGTTGTTATGGAAGAAATAGGTGGTGGCTGACAATATTAAGCCCATACTGAATTCTTCTCTTCTGTAATTACTACACAACTCCATGTCACGATGTTACTACACAACTGTCTGGGTCCCCGAGAGGCCCATACTTACCCAAGAGGCCGTGGCAGGATCTCCAGGTATGGCCAGGACCTCCAAGCCCGGCAGAAGGACAGGACAATGTGCGGCAATCTCTGGCCAGCGTGACGGGCTGCAGACGCGACCTGCCCGAGCCTCCATGGGTGGAGGACAGCTGATGTGGCTTGCCCCATCCCCAGGAGCATCCCTGGCCGGATGGACACACGCCCGCTCAGACGACACAGCCATCCGGGGCGGGGGACCCAACCAACCCTGCAGCGGATGCTGGGGAGACCGGGTGCTGACCTGGCTGCGTGCCAGAGGTGGGCAGGCACGAGACTGCCATGAGAGTACCACAGCAGGAGACCCCCAGAGCAGGAGCATGGGGCCAGGCAAGGCCCAGGTGGAAGAGGGCAGGGTTAAATACAATGCTTCCTTGTACAATGCTTCTTTCCTTCCTGCATGCTGAAGGACCCACATTCCACTCCTGATATCTCCAGGTAGGGAGGGGAAAGAGGGCTCCGGTCCAAAGCCATGGAGAGTTGACGTCAGTCAGTGGATGATACTGGATGGACTCCCTTACACCGAATCAGTATCACCCTGGATGGTCCAACACCATCCATGATGGTGTCACGGATCATCAGCGGTGCATCCAGTATTGGTCTGTTTAGAATTCAAACAGACCGACACATCGAAGCAAACATGCCTGACATTGGACACCCAATTTGTAACTTTTATTGTTTGTTCGGAACCTTTATTGGCATGCATGCATACATACATACATACATACATACATACAGTGGTGGTATCTAAAGCGGGAGGAACCGGAACGCTGGGCGGGACGTACAGTTGATTGGCAGCCTGTCCGTTCCGTTCCGCCGCCTGCCCGCCGGCCGCGCGTGCTGCCCCTGGTTGGCATGCCCCAACGCTGCTCGCCCAGGCATCCGGCACGCCTGCCCACCTCCGAGGCCAGGGCAGCCCACATGGCGGGCGGGCAGGCAGTGGAACCAAACGGACGGGCAGCCAATCACACGTAAGTCCCGCCCAGTGTAACGCTTCCTCCTGCTTTAGATACCACCACTGCATGCATACATACACACATGAAATAAAAATCTAGCCCCCCCCCCGACACCATCGTGAGATTGTTATTGATGTCGCCATCCCAGGAGACCACCAGGTGGGTGAAAAGGAAATCGAAAACATAGACAAGTACAGCGAATTGTGTCTCGAAACTTCTTGACTCTGGCGTAAACATAAGAAAGTGCTGCCTATCATCATTGGCACCCTAGGAACAATATCCCTGAACTTTGACAAATATTGTAAACTAGAAATGCCAGCAATAACACCTGCTGAGCTACAATGGACGGCTATCATTGGAACTACTTCGATTCTTCACCGATACCTGCGAGATTCCTAGGTCTCTGGTTGAGACCCGACCCTCGGAGGCAATGCCAGCTAGTGATTCAGCTAGTGATTAATTTTTGTGTTGTAACACCGTGTGTGATTAGCAGTGTACCTTTTTTAAAAAGAACAAAATTTTATACACACAGAGGGAACTAGATGTTAATTAATTAACAGGATTAATTAATCAGAGCACAATACATGGACAGTTTTTTGAATATTCAACCTGCCCCATGGTTTTGAGCATTTGTCATCTTGCCTTCAATTAACGAAACACACACACGTACAGGACAGTTTTTCTTTGAGATTCTTAGAGAAGGACAACTGAAAGCTTCACTGGTTTTACTGTCAACCCCATGTGTGATAATAATGAGACCAGGGGAACCAAACATTTCCAGTCATTAGCATCGTTCTGCTGTATGAATTTTAGTTTATGGTAAACCTGGGCCCCCATCAAGTAATTATTACAAAATTAAGAGTCTTCGGGAGGAACAGTAATAGAGTCACTGACTCAGCATCCTTTCCAAGGTGCCCCTTGACTGGGGCATAAAAGACAAGTCAACAAGAAGGCTCCTTGATACCATCTGTTGACTAGATACAGTAGATTCTGGTGGCAGCCAAATCCTGCTAAAGCTGTTAAAAAAAGTCCCTATAACCAGTGTTGTCACCCTACCGGTTCGCTGGGCGGAGTTCCGTCCGTTGCGGGAAGGGCTTCCGCGTTGATCAGCAGCGTGATCGCTGCCTCCGATTGCGTTATGGCGAAAGCACGCCCGCTACAGTGGGCGGGCTTCCGCCATTATGCAATGGAATGCAGCGATCACGCTGCCGATCAACGCGGAAGCCCTCCCCGCAACGGACGGAACTCCGCCCAGTGAACCGGTAGGGTGACAACACTGCCTATAACCTCATAGAGGTAAAGGTTTCCCCACGAACGAATGGTCTAGTTGTGACCAACTGTAGGGGGTGGTGCTCATCTCCGTTTCTAAGCCTGTTGAGCTGGCATTTGTCCGAGGACAAGCTTCCATGGTCATGTTGCCAGCATGACTATACGCCGTAGCGCACAGAACACCGTTACATTCCCACCGAAGTGGTCCCTATTTATCTACTTGCATTTTTAGGTGCTTTCAAACTGCTAGGTTGGCAGGAGCTGGGAAAAGCAACGGGAGCTTGCTCCGTCGCATGGTCTCAAACTGCCAACCTTCTGGTCAACAAGATCAGATCAGCGGTTTAACCCGCAGCGCCACCACGTCCCTCTATAAACTCATAGGTGGCCGGAAAAGGTCATAGACGAAACATAAAGCAATTATTTCAACAATGTAATTACACTGCTTTAAGAACCACACAAAACATTTGTGTGTGGTGAGTTCAAAATGCTTCACACATACTATCTTGGAAACTTTACATCAATGTAAATGGTAAGTAGTGTTATCCTTGGTTACACGTCGCTGAGAGAATAACACTGAGGGTGCAACTAACCTGGAGTTAGGCCAGCAAAGTTTGGCCGGCACAAAGGAAACAGTAAAGTATGTTTGGACCACTCTTGGGGTCTGAGAGACCAGCACACAGACGTGCACAAACCCCCTTGACTCTGAGAGTGGTCCAAAAGTGCTTTACGGTGGTCCTTGTGCCGGCCAAACTTTGCTGGCCTAACTGTGCTGTATTAACTCCAGATTAGGATTGCGCCCTGAGAGCTAGTGGTTTGTTTAAAGATACCCAGTGAATTCTTAGAAGAGAATCCTAGATCCAAATCAGGGACTTTTGGATTTGTTGTTCAGCCTCAGGCAGCCCAATTCTGTGCATGTCTATTCGGAAGAGAGTCCCATTGTGTTCGATGGGACTTAGAACCAAGAAAACAGAATTAAGGACTGTAGCACTGCAGTCCAATCCTACTGAAGACCTGTGCTGGCGGAACATGCATTCTTGCACAGCTTGCCCCCAAAGCACCATAAAGCAATTTGTGACAATGCAGAGAGCCTGCATGCCAACAGGAAAGCCAGAGCAACAGGCCCACTGGAGCAGGCAACCCCTGCACATGGGGAGAATGGGGAGAAGATGGGACAGATGGTTGGATTGGGAGGGGGTCGAACTGATCCACCTGCATGGATCAACGAGGCGTAGTGCTAGCAATATCACTGGTGTAATTAGGGAAAGTGTAGCCCATTGCAGAGGGCAAAATGTTGCCCTGGAAGTGACATCACAACAGGAAGTGACATCACAGTTGTACGTATTTTAGTTTTCTCTGGGTTTTTGGCCATAACTTTTGATAGAGTAAAGATATTACACTCTGGTTTGTTTCATTGCATTCTGCATGAAATTACTTTTCCAATGATGCATAACATAATGTTATTATTCATACATCCCAAGGTTTTCACAATTTTGGCCACTGATGTCAAGCTCAGCATGTTGCCCCGCAGAAGACTGTTGCATGATGCAATTGCACCCCCTGTATTTCCTTAGCTACATCCAGTGGTGTCATCTAAATGATTTAATAACAGGTACTCACTTTTGATTGGCACGTGTCGGGACCCACCCACCAGAAGTGACGTCATAAGCCAGAAGTGATGTCGTGGCAGGAAGTGACATGAAAAAAGCCCTTTTTGAGGCCTCAGACAATTTTAAACTGACCCAACAGTTGCAACAGTATTCCACAGCACCCCCAGAACATGTTAAGGAGGCCTGGCATCATATTAAAGTGACCCAACAGTTCCAAAACCCCAGAGCAGCTCATTTTTCAGTGGCAAGGCAAGGCAAGGCTCCGCACGCTGCCTGCCTGTCTCTGAGAACGTGCAGGCAACTCAAACGTGCAGGAAATTCAAATGTTGCAGGGGGCAGAGTCAACAAGTGGGTGGGGCCAGCCATAATCCTAGAAACCAGTACTCACGTACCCCCGCGTACCCCCTGCATGACATCACTGGCTACATCCCTGTCACCGGCACAGGTCGGAGTTGACCCATTGCAGCTGCTGGGGCTTCCCCAGCATCAAGGAGAAACATCCCTTGGCCCAAAGGAGACCTCCAGCAGCCCAAAATCCCTCACTGCTGATTACCTTGTGGAGATTTAGATAGGACTGGGCCGCTAGCCAATATGCTACTCGCTCCAAAGAATTCTAGGAACCCTAATTGTTTGAGAAGAGCTGGCGCCCTCTTCTTGAATTCTTAGCACCCTTGCCAAACTATAATTCCCAAGATTCCTTGGTGGAAGCCATGATGGTCAATAGACCCTATTCTATTTAAAATGCTATGATTGGCACTTCTTGTAGCTTTCTTTAGCACTGTATAAAATAAAACAAGTTTCTTAGTCCATACTATGATGGAGTATGAAAAGATCAGTACTCCCAAATTCAGTACCAAAACTTCAATACCACCAAATTGCATTGAAGTCCAACAGATCGCATCCGCAAGTTGGGAAAACCTTGTGAAGTCTACAAGGACAAAGCATTTTTTCCCCCGCAAAAGCAAAAATAAGGGCAGCAATTAGAATTGCTCAGCCGTAAGGGGCATAAGGTCACCTCTTGTTGCCATAGCAGTCTAAGCATTTGTGCGCTAGCCTGGGAGTGTTTAATAGTATCAAGTTCTTGAAAGTACATTGATTTGGGGAAGAAAACTGTTGTGTGGTTATATGATCCTGCAGTTGTCTGTGTGTGGTGTGTTTGCAGATACAATTGATTATCTAATCAGTTAAAACAACACAATGAACTGGCCACTTTCAGTCACTACCAGCATGGCACAGCATCAAAATTATTATTATTTCTAACAATACCTTATTAAATATAACATCATTACAAGGATAAAGGAACTGGGCACCTGTTATTCACAATTGCTGCTCTTGGAAAAGCAGGGTTCAATTTTCTTTGTTAAAAAGGCAAACAACTTTTTTAAATATTTGTGATGGCTTAGTTTTTATATTGTATTGTGCCTCTTTATTTATACCTCACCTTTAGACTCTGATACCAGTCCAGAAAGTAGCTGGAGTAGATTTTACTCCAATTAAAATCCCCCTCCTCAATTTTCAACTGCCCTATTAAATAGGGTTGCCGTTAGTTGTGAAATGTATCTTGCCCCGGTTGTACGAGATATCACATTGCGGTTGTTAGCACAGACCCTGCAGTAGCGACGCATGAGAAAACTGAAGGTCATTTACAATCTCTCCTACTTCGTTGGCAGGTCAATAGTGAGTCCCATCTGGATCGAGGAATGCTCTTGATTTATGCTCTTTTAATTAGCTTATGATTAATTCATAACTCACAAAGGCTGCCCAGGCCTGAAAGAGGAGAAAATGTTTGTATTAACGTGTTTGCAGAAAGTTAGCATAGAAATTCATTTCCCCCACCCCAATGTAATTTCTTTAGAAACTGCATTGCAGTTTTCTCCACCATCACAGTTAATACCTACTTTTCACTTCTTCTCTTTTTTTTCTTTAGTTGTGATTGTTTGGAGAATTATTTACACAGAGCCCATTGATGGTTCCAACAGCTGATGCTGGTTCCAACATCAGCTCTTCCATGCAGGAAATGGAAATCTCCTGTTATTACCTCGGCGTTTCATTATGTGTCAGCACAACTTGAGATGAAATATTATCCCAAATATTCAGTATGGCTGCTTAGGATTACAAAAAGCAATCTCGAGAATAAACTTTGGTTACAAATTGTTACCCTCTGTGAAGCTCTGTCATTGAAAACGGTTTTTTTCTGAGGACAGGGTGTTGCTGCCTGTCAATTAGACTGCTGTTTATCATTTTTGACCTTAAGAATTTTCTGTAGAGAGAGCCAGTGTAGCAAAATGGCTAACACCCAATCTTAACTCACTTTCCTGTGCCAATGCAGCCACACCAATGGGATGAGCATTGCCCTCTGCAGTTGTGGGGGGTGGGGGGTGGAGTCACTTAGGCCTCCTCCAGGGGAGTGTTTGTTCCTTTAGGCTGCATTACGGCTGCTTATAAGAACATAAGAGAAGACTTCCTGGATCAGGCCAAGGGCCCGTCTAGTCCAGCTTCCTGTACCTCACAGTGGCCCACCAGATGCCTCAGGGAGCACACAAGAAAACAAGATGTCTGCATTCTATGGCCACTCCCTTGCATCTGGCATTCTGAGGTAAATTCTGAGGTAAACACACCGGTGGCTAGTCAAGATTCTCCACAGTATTTCTCTTTGACAGCCACCAGATGCTCCTCTTCTGACATGTACTCATAGGAACAGCCCCACTGGATAAGGCCAAGGTCCCGTCTAGTCCAGCTTCCTGTATCTCACAGTGGCCCACCAGATGCCTCAGGGAGCACACAAGAAAACAAGATGTCTGCATTCTATGGCCACTCCCTTGCACCTGCCATTCTGAGGTAAATTCTGAGGCAAACACACTGATGGCCAGTCAAGATTCTCTACAGTATTTCTCTTTGACTCCACCTGAACCAGATGCTCCTCTTCAGACATGTATTCATAGGAACAGCCCCACTGGATCAGGCCAAGGCCCATTTAGTCCAGCTTCCTGTATCTCACAGTGGCCCACCAGATGCCTCAGGGAACACACAAGACAACAAGATACTTGCGTCTTGCTGCCTTTCCCCTGCATCTCGCATTCTGAGGTGGCCTTTTACCCTTGCACCACCCCCAAGGAAGACACCAGACTCAGGTTGGGGTTTAACTTTATTAAACACAAGTGTAAATCATGAAACCTACTGAACACCCATCAGTTCCCTCACCAATCTGGGGTAGGCAAAACAAAAAACAAAAAAACAACAACCCTGCCATCCATGACCAATTCGGATGACAGAAAAAAATTCCTACCCGGCCCTCATGATGAGCAACCGGCTAATCTCAGACTGGACTGCTTCAGTGCTAGAAAGTTGGATAGGATTGGGTTGGAACATCCCAATCCTATACCCTGTTGCTGCTGCAAGGTACAGCGGCACAAATATGATAGTCGCTGTATCCTGCAGCATCAGGGTAGTCACCAGAGTCTCCTCAGAGTAAAAGAATGTTTGTTCCCTTACCCTGTGTCCAACTCTGCTGGCAGCCTTGGATCTGCACTCACTATTTAGCAGGCACAGAACTGAGGAGGCCCATGTCGGGCTTTGAGGCATAGGAGAGGGCATAGGATTCAGCACCACTCTCTGTCACCATCCCTGCCCCTCTTGATCCTCCCCTCGGGCTGCTGTTCCTCTGCCCAGTTCCTCCCCCTCCCTGCCTTCCCCCTGCCTCAGGAAGCCTGATTGCCAGCCAGTTGTAGCACTAACTGCATGTCGCTCTTCCATGCATCTTCCTGGAACACAGGCCCTGAATCAACTGGCCCCAGAGCTGGTGCGGTGGGCTTACCACCAGCAGTGATGTGCCTTATGGCACTCATACAATGGTGGTTGCCGGAACAGAGCTTGCACTGGCATTGGATTGGGCCCTAAGAGTCTACACTGTGACCCTCAAAGTTCTTGGTTCAAGCAGACACCATCTGTTCTGAACGCACCAGCTCAGTGAAGATGAACCTGTGACATGCGTGTCAAAGGTGGGGGGTGACACACCAGCATTCACCAACACCTGACAAAAGCTGAGTTGTTTTACTCATTCTTCATGTTTGTAATTATTTGATGTGTCTATATATATAGTACAGCACATGACTGGACTGTAGTTTTTATTTCAATAAATGAATATAAAGAACTGTTTCTCTTTTGTTGGGAGAGGGGTTTGATACACCAGAAGAGTCAAGTTAAACATTTTGTGAAGTTTTGACATGCAGAGAATGAAAGGTTCACCATCCCTGCACTAGTTGGCTTTAGGGGAACCACATTATCTCAGTTCCCATCTGTAGTATCCGATCCCTGATTTTAAGACCAAGGTCTCCTGACACCTGAAATATGCTGAATGCTTCCCCCATAGCTCAAATACTTTGGCCACTCATGAGAAGAGAGGACTCTTTAGAAAAGACCCTCATGCTGGGAAAGATGGAAGGCAAAAGGAGAAGGGGGCGGCAGAGGATGAGATGGTTAGATAGTGTCCCCGAAGCAATGACCATGAAATTGGGCGAACTCCGGAAGCTAGTGGAGGACAGGGAGGCCTGGCGTGCTGTGGTCCATGGGGTCGCGAAGAGTCGGACACGACTTAGCGACCGAACAATAATAATCCCCCATAGCTAATGATGTACCAGCCTCTACTTCTCCCACTCTCCAGTGTTCTAGCTCAGCACTCTCCTCCCCTCCTCATTTCCTCTTCCTCTTGGGTAACCCTCTCCCTTTTCCGATCCAGCAAATGGGAGGAGGAGGAGGAGGAGCCATGGAGGCAAGTAGGCAGAAGGCTGCCCCTATCAATCTGCTGCCTGAGGCAACCAAAAGCACTATACAGTACAATTTCTAACTATAATTATTTCTACCAGTAGTGCCAACTTAATGGGTGCAGAGGTGCTGTCAGCACTCCCAATAATTTTTTGTGGGTGCTGAATCCACAAAGTCCAGCACCCCCATGTCTGTGCCTGTTTGTGTGATGTGCACAGAGGCCAAGGACACCCTCATCCGCATGTCCACGCCGCGCTGCCCTCAGCGGCTTTGCTGCCCTGGGCCAGGCGCGCTCTGCCAGGACCCACCTGGTGGTGCAGCGAATAGGCTCACCCGAGTGCAGTGGAGCATGCGTGGTAGTTGCGACGTGAGCCGACCACTGCACATGCTTGCAATCTCCGGCCTTATAAAACCAGTCCTATAGAAATATCTTATGCCAATCAGACAATACAGTGGTGTCACTAGATTTTGCATCACCCGGAGCGGGAGGTCAGTGCGTTTCCCGCCCCCCCCCCATGATGGATCTCCTACTCCCAAACCATGCAGAATAAATTCCAATACCATATGCAAAACCTAAATGCAGCGTTATCACTAGGGTCAGTGTTACCCCCATCAACTTTATTTATTTCTTTAACTAGAGTATGGTTACCCAACAAATAACCCGTGGCCAATTTGATGACACACACACACACACACAGTTAAATAAGAGTTATAATATTTGGTACATGGAAATGAAAACTGACTCATAATAATGATTTTTTTTAAAAAAAATTGCGATTTTTACATAAAAAGTTGTATTTTCAGTTTTTAGGTTTTTGGCCAGGTTTTTGATAGAATAAAGATATGACACTCTGGTTTTTTCATTGAATTGGTGAAATTCTGCATCCAACTGTATATATCTTTTAAAACAGCAATTTTAGCAATTTTGGTCCCTGGTGGTGTCACCCCCCCCTCCCTGTGCGCATCACCTGGTGCAGCCTGCACCCCCTGCACCCCTCTAGCGACACCACTGAGTCAATAGAGACCTGGACCAATCAATAGTCCTACACCGCACAAAGCAGTTTCAGAGGCCCACATTGCTGTCCACATGTTGGCTTCTGTTTTATCAAAGTTTTGTGCTAACTCCTCCTAATGTCTCTTCTTTCACCAATATCAAAACCTTTGCCAGCAATCAACTCCTCATTTTGGGGGGTGAAAATTTGTTGCCTTTATCACACCAGCCAGCCGATCTTACCTGGTATGGTATTTGGGTGGGTTTATGAGCAGTGCACTGAGAGCAATTAACATTTGAATTAAACTCCAGGAGGATAACAACAGGTGATTACCCCATTTAACAGCTGTTATGTGGTGTTAATTGCTGGCTATAGACCACAAACTGAGCCATTTTCTGTTGCCTGTATAAACAGCACAAAACAAACTGGGTGAGACGGGGAGAAGTGGAACAGGAAGTCTGTGCACGGATTTACAGCTGGAGAGTGGATGTGGAGCCCGGTGAGCTGTTGTGTAGCAAACAATTTGTCATATTCAGCCCTGCTCTTTTCTGTAAGGGAAACTCATAATAATTGCAGTACTTCTAATTTGATTGCTGTTGTTATGTAGCCGATGTTTTATGCAAACGTATTTCTGCCTTTGTGTGAAGCAGAACAGAACTGACTTGAAAAAAGCCTAACCCTTCCTAAAATGGGAAATGTACAGTCAATCCTCATTATCCGCTAGGGTTAGGCTCCTGGAAATCCTTGCAAATAGCAAATTCTCAAATAATGAACCATTGATCGTATGGGATCAATGGAGTTAGATGCAAGGGGTACCTTATCTGCCATCAGAAGAATCCTGCAGAGACCCTCAGGAAACCTGCAGAGTGCACAGGGAGTGCCAAAAGATCTGTGAATGCTGCAGACACTTCCCAGAGGCTGCAGGGAGCTTCAGAATGGCAGCTGTGACCAGCATGAACCCCTTAAACATGGCATGGTTTGTGCTGAAAGATTTCCAACTGGTGCACCACAGCATATTGGTGACCTGC
Source organism: Lerista edwardsae (assembly GCA_029204185.1). Classification (NCBI taxonomy): domain Eukaryota; kingdom Metazoa; phylum Chordata; class Lepidosauria; order Squamata; family Scincidae; genus Lerista; species Lerista edwardsae. The sequence continues at coordinate 13,110,201 of JAJKFI010000017.1, read as the reverse complement.
AAATGGTCCACAGGTGTGCTGTGGGAGTTTGGAAGAGACTGGTTTATTAGTAGCACCATGGCGGATGTGGACCCCAGCTGGCAGCCCAGTGCACCTTGTCAATTATAAAAAAAAGCTGATGGTGTGCCTTGAAAATTTTAGCATCTTTGGGGGAAACTGGCAATACCGAAGACTAGTTTCTATTATATGTGCCCTGAAGAAAAGCCTTCATTGAAATACATTGGGAATAACAATAACAATAATAATAATAGAAGATGTGTTGTTCATTTATTGATTTGAAGAATTAACATCCCACCTTTCCTGTGCCAAAGCAAATGCCCAAAGAGGTTTACATGGGCAGGTTATTTTGTTGTTGTTCAGTTGCTAAGTCATGTCCGACTCTTCGCGACCCCATGGACCACAGCACGCCATGCCTCCCTGTCCTCCACTAGCTTCCTGAGTTCACCCAATTTCATGTAAGGTTCATCGCTTCGGTGACACTCTGTAACCATCTCATCCTCTGCCGCCCCCTTCTCCTTTTGCCTTCCATCTTTCCCAGCATGAGGGTCTTTTCTAAAGAGTCCTCTCTTCTCATCAGGTGGCCAAAGTACCTGAGCTTCAGCTTCAGGATTTGTCCTTCCAGGGAGCAATCAGGTTTGACTTCCTGGAGGATTGACCGATTGGATCTCCTTGCAGTCCAGGGGACTCTCAAGAGTCTTCTCCAACACCATCATTCAAAAGCATCTATTCTTCGGCGCTCTGCCTTTCTTATGGTCCAGCTCTCACAGCCATACATACAGGTTATACACTACCGTTTTTCAATGGGGTTTTTACAAACCTACAGTATTCTGTGATTCACTGAATCCTCAGTCCCAGTCCCAGATGAGATGAATCCTCAGTCCCAGATGTAGCCTTCACAGTGTGGTTCTCTCCTCTGGCTGGGCGCCATGGAGCATGTCATGCACGCACATTGTGTACCCCTTTGAAGTTTCTTCTCCTGCAGTTTCTCAATTTTTGGTTCACTGGCTCATGTGCCTTTTCGTCTTGGTTTGCTGCGCTACAGAAAGATCACAGCTCCTTAATTTATAATGGCTCCATATAGTCGTCTTTGCCTTTCAGGCGCTTTATAATGATTTCTCTTGTAAAAATATATTCAAGGAGCCAGCCTTAACTGTCAATTAACGCCACTGAATTCAAATGCTGAGTCTAATACACCCCATGAAGGCTTTTGCCTGAGCTTGAACTGTGGACTCTTCTTCATTTACAAATATTAATTGGCCCCATTTAAAATCGAAAAGCTCAAGTCAATGTACTAAAATCCATGAAATTAGCTCTGAAAGGAAAAATGCTGTGAAATGAAAATGAAGCCGGGAGTCTCTTTGATTTACAGACAAGCGGCTGCTCTTGATTTAAATTCGACCATTACATTGTTATTAATACTGTTTTTCCAATGGACGCCGTACATAGCAGCCTGCAGTAAGGGCTGGTCTTATTCTCTCCAGCATCACTCACAGCCGTAATGAATTGTGTCAGTTTCCTGGGCCTAAGCAATTCCCGTGAATGGCGTAATTAATTTGTACGCAGACCCAAGCCAACTGTAAGGGCTGAAGTATAAAAACTGCAAATCAGAAACCGGTTGAAAAATAATCCTGGCTGTAAAAATAATAACAATAGCAACAAAAGTAATTGAAAAGCTGTGTGTAAGTAAATTATTGTGGTGGTGCTCGTCTCGCTGTGGTTAATGTTGTGTCAGCACTTTCATTTTATGCTATATATATATATATATATAGATGGATATATTTTTCCCCACAAGGTTTTATAACTTGCCAATAAAAAAGAATCTTTCTGGGGATAAAACCTGTTGTGTGAGGTCTTGAATGTGAAGGGGTTGGGGTGGGGTTCCCATTCTGCACTCGGGCCGAGCTTTGCATAGAAAAGATTCAAGGTCCAGTCTCTCGATGTTTCCCGTTAAAGGAGCTCTGATCACAGATGAGGGAATCACTGTTTCCCGAAACCTTAGCAGTGGTTCCCAAATCAGAAGCTGTGGTTCCCAGGGAGCTGGGGCACCTCCCTTATGAAGAAAGACTGCAGCATTTGGGGCTCTTCAGCCTAGAAAAAAGGTGCCTGAGGGGGGACATGATTGAGACATACAAAATTGTGCACAGAAGGGATAGAGTCGATAAAGGGATGTTCTTTTCCCTCTCTCAAAACACCAGAACCAGAGGGCATCCGCTAAAACTGAGGGTTGGGAGAGTTAAAACAGATAAAAGGAAGTACTTTTTTACCCAGTGGGTAGTTAATCTGTGGAACTCTTTGCCACAGGAGGTGGTGATGGCATCTGGTCTAGATGCCTTTAAGAGGGGATTGGACGGATTTCTGGAGGAAACATCGTGGGCTATAGGCCATGATGGATTGTGCAACCTCCTTACAGTAGTAGTAGGCTACTTCAGAGTACCGGGTGCAAGGGAGTGGCAACAGGGTGCAAGCATCTTGTTGTCTCATGCCTCCCTGAGGCATCTGGTGGGCCACTGTGAGATACAGGAAGCTGGACTAGATGGGCCTTTGGCCTGATCCAGCAGGGCTCTTCTTATGTTCTTATGTTCTTATGTTCTTATTATGTAGGGAGCTACAGAAACCATCCAAGGGAGCCACAGAATCCTTGCAAAAAAAAATCCATCACCCTACACAAAGTATAGGATTGTAGCCATAACAGAGAGCAATGGCCAGTGGCCCAGTAGGTCAAGGGAGCCACTAGCTGAAGAGGTTTGGGAACTGCTGCCTTGAGGAATGGACTGATCTCTCTTCAGGAGATTCCAGGGGAATGTGAAGCTCCTCCTTGGGTGACACGTCTGTCAAATTTAGGAGTAAGCTAAAATGATGTCAATAAGATCAGAAACATTTCTTAGGGTTTATGCTGATTTTATAAAGAGCTGCAGCATGCTCGGGGGTGGGGCTATGTCACTGTGCCCCCAGTGCGGCCACCCCGCCCCTGTGTGTTGCCTGGCCATGCTTCCCTGTGCCCGGAATCACTCCCTTAAGGAGCAATCCATACACAAGGGAGAGCGGGGGGAGGGGCAAAAAGAACACAGATTTTTCCGCTCTGTTGCACCTTGCCACTGCCAGTGCCCTTCGGGCTCTCCACCCCCTGCAGCACCCTCCCTCCACCTCTGCATCTTAGATATGCATCTTAGAGAGTATCACCTTACATGTCATATAACGGGTACGCGAGTACCCGTTCCTAGGATTAGGGCTGGCCCCGCCCATTCGCCCACCCACTCGTTGACTCCATCGGCGCTCTGCTCCGCCCCCTGCAACATTTGAATTGCCTGCACTTTCTCAGAGCCAGGTAGGCAGGCAGGCAGGCAGCGGAGCGAGGGAGACTGACGGCAGCAGCAGCATGAGCAGGTAGGCTGCCTGGGGCTCCCTCCCGAGGAAGCGCAGCGGTTCCTGGGGGGGAATCGGTAGCCCGCGCGGCGGCCCCGGTGAAGGCCCGGGACTCCCGGGCCATGCTGGCCACATGACCACGGAAGCTTGTCCTCGGACAAAACGCCGGCTCTACAGGCTTTGAAATGGAGATGAGCACCGCCCCCTACAGTCGGTCACAACTAGACCATTCGGCCTTCTCCCGGGCCGCCGCACGATCTACCAAGGAGGCGCGGAGGTTCCTGGGGGCGGTTCCTGGGTTCCGGCTATGACCTCACTTCCGGTGGGTGGGCCCCGACACAAGTGCCAATCAAAAGTGAGTACCTGTTGCTAAATCATTTAGATGCCATTACTGAAGCACTATCTTAACTTGGGCAGGCGCAGGTAGGCCGGCTGGCCTGTGCTGCATCCTAACCAAGTTAGGAGGAAGCAACAGCTTAGCACAGGTCAAAGGGTAAGCCACAGGCAGTCCAATAGGGCTGCTCAGATCCGTGGCTGCCCAAATCAACTAATACAGGCATGCCTTAGTATCCACTGGAGTTCCATTCTGGATCCATCAGGATGCCTGAAACCGTGGATACTGGGGATGCCTTTTTAAAGATAGGTGGTTTTGCTGCAACAAGGTTAAAAAAAAGGAGCTTTGTTTAACGTTCCTCTATCCACTGCTGCTGGGCTTTCCGACTGGAAGATTGGGCGTTCAAGACTGCGCGACGGAGTGAGCTCCCGTTGCTTGTCCCAGCTCCTGCCAACCTAGCAGTTCAAAAGCATCTAAATGCAAATAGATCAATAGGGACCACTTCAGTGGGAAGGTTACGGCATTCCGTGTGCTACAGCGTAGAGTCATGCCGGCCACATGACCACGGAAGCTTGTCCTCGGACAAAACGCCGGCTCTACAGGCTTTGAAACGGAGATGAGCACCGCCTCCTACAGTCGGTCACAACTAGACCATTCGGTCGTGGAGAAACCTTTATATCTTTTAAATATAGGGACGTGGAGGTGCTGCAGGTTAAACCGCTGCTGCTGGGCTTTCTGACCGGAAGGTTGGGAGTTCAAGACCACGCGATGGAGTGAGCTCCCATTGCTTGTCCCAGCTCCTGCCAACCTAGCATCTAAATGCAAGTAGATCAATAGGGACCACTTTGGTGGGAAGCTAACAGTGTTCCATGCGCTACAGCGTATAGTCATGCTGGCCACATGACCGCAGTAACTTGTCCTCGGACAAACGCCGGCTCTTCAGCTTAGAAAAGGAGATGAGCACCGCCCCCTACAGTCGGTCAGGACTAGACCATTTGGTCGTGGGTAAAAAACCTTTACCTTTTAATCTTTTTAATAGGCATTATATCCATGGATAACTGAAACTGTGGATACTGAATCAATGGATACTGGGGCATGCCTGTACAAATAATACAATAAGAGCAGCTGAACCAATTAACCAAGCTAGAAGGATCAAGCGGGGGGGGGGGAATCAGAAGAGTGAAACAAAGCAAAAAGATCTTTAGCCACTGCTGAAAGGCCAACAAGGAGGGTCATGTTCTTAACTGCATGAGGAGGGAGTTCCATAATTAGGGGGCTGCCACAGAGAAACCCGGCTGGCGCAAGCGAGACTCTGGGAGGAGGAAGGCGGGCACGTGGTGGTGGAGATAGTCCAACTTTGTCTGGTGTCTGAAGGGAGCAGAGCGTGGTGTCCTGAAATTCGGACCTTCTTGCCTCTCCCCTCTGTGGTTTCTGTGGCGGTGTGGCCTGGGCCCAACCCATGGCCCTGCCTTAAAAAGTAATGCTTCCGAATTGAAGCCACGGGGCGGGCTTAGTGGCCATGTTTTCATACTCAAAACAATGCTGATTCCAAGCATTTCACATTGCTTTGCGCGTACTGTTTGGGACTGAATAGTTTACTCCTGAAGTAAAAACTTACGAAAATAAAAACGTGTGATCGTGTAGAAACATTATTATACACACAAGATATTACACAGCTTCAAAAATAATGTACTCACTGTACTGTAGTTTTATTGAACCGATGTAATGAGAATACATGAATCTTTCCACGGAAATTAAGTCCCATTTTTCGTACAGCGATTCGCACACCCGTATGCAGAACATGCAGGCATGATTAAAAGGTTTTACACGCGTGCAGGGAGATTTTTATTCGTGAATTCGCGGCAAGCCTCCTCCTTTGCGGCAATGATCTGAGTCAGCCATCTTTTTATACCCACGGCTTCAAGAAAATGATGTCATGCCTTCTCCAGTGTATAATACCTCCATGCCTGGGCCTTGTTCTCTTCACCTCACAGATGCCTCCGCCATCTTGGGCAGACCTCCATTTCACAGCAATACAGCTCCTATCCAGGGCCTCGCTGGGTTCAAGTGTCCATTATATCTCTGATTCTAATCAGAAGCTTTCGTTATGTATTTGTTGGAACTATAAGTAAACCTTACTTTTTGCTCCTTTATCAAGCCTCTGCCTCATGTGTGTTTTCTTTTATTAATAGCCGTCAGCCTGGGTGAGGGTAATAATCTAAGGGGGAACGTTCTGCTGCTTACTCCACTCTGTTCCCCCCCCCCTTATCACCAATAAGAAACTTCCCACAGGAGCTTAAGTACATAAGAAGAGCCCCGCTGGATCAGGCCAAAGGCCCATCTAGTCCAGCTTCCTGTATCTCACAGTGGCCCACCAGGTGCCCCAGGGAGGTACGAGACAACAAGATGCTTGCATCCTGTTGCCACTCCCTTGCACCCGGTACTCTGAAGTAGCCCACCACCAATGTAAGGGGGTTGCACAATCTATAATTGCCTATAGCCCACGATGGACTTTTCTTCCAGAAATCCGTCCAAACCCCTCTTAAAGGCATCTAGGCCAGATGCCATCACCACCTCCTGTGGCAAATAATTCCACAGGTGGCAAAGAGTTCCACAGTTCAGGCTGGGGGGCGTGCCGGCCCAGGGAAGAGGTGGGGCTGGGATGTGGTCATTAGGCTACAACCAAGGCCCTGTCGGGAGGCATGCAACTCTGATTCAGGCCTGATTCCTTGGCTTTGCGCCTGCCAAATAGCAGGTGCAGATCCGAGGAACCCTATGAGAGTCCGGAGCCGCCCCCCTGGGGCAAGGGGACAAATGTGCCCTTGGCCCAGGGAGGCTCCCCAGCGCACCTAAGTTGCACTGGATTTGGCGCAGGTCCGCCGGCCTCGCCAAGCCAACACAACATAGGATTGTGCTCTTAATCTTGGTCTGGTTACCTACCTAGGATAGTTGTGTGTCCCCCATGACCAAAGGCAGATCTAAGGGAGGGCAAAGCTCTAAGTTTTGCAAGAAGCCTTACCTTGCAGTGGAAATCACTCCTCTCCTGCACCGTTTTAGCCAATCCTCACAGGGAACAGCAACATCTCGGCGTTGCTTACTGGCTACAGCAGCAAGGGAGAGGAGGGATTTACATGACAGGTAAGGCTCCTTGCAACACTTAGAGCTTTGCCCTCCCTGTAGATCCGCCTTTGAGTCCAGCTTCCTGTATCTCACAGTGCCCCACCAGATGCCTCAGGGAGCACACAAGACAGCAGGCTGCCTGCATTCTGTGGCCACTCCCTTGCACCTGGCATTCTGAGGTAAATTTTGAGGTAAACACATTAGTGGCCAGCCCTCCCTGTAGATCTGCCTCTGCCCATGACCTTCATATGACTAGAGATGGGCCCTCAGACCTCCCTTGCTTCCTTTCAAGCTGTAGACGGTCAAAACCAGTTCCTTAAATTGTGCATGGAAATGGATTGGCCACTAGCACAGCTGCAGGACAATTGCCCGGAGGGCTCTCTGAGCAATTCATGCTGTTCCCATGTGCAGAGAAAGTGAAGGCAGTGGCTTGAGTGTGTCCACTGACTTTCACCACCCCTGGCATTGCCAAGAGATTTGTCAGGTGAGCAGGCGAGAGCCCCTTGGGGGCATGTTGGTGGGCATGGCCCCTGAGACCCATGCCTGACCTTGCCCACCTGTGACGCCACCTCTGGAAACAACACACCATTTTCCCCTGGCTTTCAGTGTCATTCTTTTACTGCTGTTGTCACACTGCTTTTGTGTTGCCGAAAATCGGCTTGAAATGGTTTCTATCATGGGAAAATATTTTAAAAGGCAAATAACCAAATGAGAGAGTATGAGGGTCATGTTTATTACACCTGCACAGGTGGACCAATCTCCCTGGAAAGGCAGGGGAAAAGGCAAAAAAATTTTTTTTGCAAACATGTTAATTATTATTATAATTATTAATTATTAATTATTAATTATTAATTATTAATTATTAATTATTAATTATTAATTAGATTTCTATCCCGCCTTTTTGCCCGAAGGCACCAAGGTGGCATTACAACATAAAAATACAATATAAAATTTAACATTAAAAAGCAATTTAAAAACAATATTAAAACAATACAATAAAACAAAATTAAAACAAAACAATACAATTTAAAAACAACAAGTCCAGTGGATCATAAGGTATTATAAAAATGTTACAAACCAGCCAGCCAAACAGTAATAATAATACTTGTATTTATATACCGCCTTTCTTAGGTCATCAGATTTATCTAATGACTATAACTCAAGGCGGTTTACATAGGCAGACTTTATTCAGAAACCTGAAGGTTTGTGCACTTTTTACAGAAATGTTCTATCTTCCAAGAACTACACACGTACAGATGGATCTTTCTGGATTTAGTCCTCCTTTCTGGCCACCCGTTTGTCTTCTGCTGGCTGATAAACAGCTTCTCTGCTCCCACCAGAGAAGCAGCTGACTTCAGCACAACTCCCCCTCACACAAGGCAGCTGGAGACAGCTCAGCTGTTAATCGGTCGCAATTAGAAGGTCTGCTGCTCACAGAGACTTCTGGTAGTCCTGAACTGGCGACCTTCAGATCTTCAGCTCTTATCTTCAGGCAAACGGAGGCATTAACCCTCTTATCTCGACTAAATCTTCTGCCCAAATAACCCCCCTCCTCTTCCTCCAAGCTGCTCCTTGGTGGAAATTTGGCTGGGGCCTGAAAAGCTCTATGTTGATTGGGCTTTGAGAATATGCCATGACCATTTTGATAAGGAAGGAAACAAGGAAGCTCTGCCAGCTTGAACCAGTTCTTGTGAGAATTAGCAACACTGGATAGCAAAAGTTACAGGCGGGGGCTATTGAGTGAGAACAAAAAGAGCAAAGCGGGAAACAAGTTACATACTTTAGCAGCTTTAGACAAGAGACTTTAAACAAAAGTCTCAAGATTGCTGCACTTACACTGCTTTTGTGTTACGTTCCTTTTTACAGATCTTTTTGTGTTTAATTTTGTTCATTGCCTTGAGTGCAAGAAAGGTGGCTTAGAGGAGACTGAAATAAAAAAAACTAATAAAACTGCTGCGAAGGGGTCAGATGCAGCCAACTCTTGCCAATAGTGTGTGTGTGTGGGGGGGAGAGGAAAGTGGAGAACAGAAAGGGCGAAGCACTATAATTAAACTGAAATTGAATAATAATAATAAATGTATGTGCGCACACATGCATGCCTGTGTGTGGAAGATTCTTATACAGTGAGCATATACAGCACTTATACCATCAGGATGCACAATGAACCATTTGCTAAGCAACCAGAGCATTTTTCTCACTTTTTTCTGTCCACATGGTTATAATTATTTTGTCAAAATTTGGCGTTGTGTTTCGCAAGTGACATGTATTGTGTCATTGGCCCTTATATTTACAAAACACTTTGAATAATTCCTCCCACTTTTTGATGTGCCCTTTAAAGATTAGGTATCACACTTTGATGATTGCATTGGTATTAAACACACAGATCTTAAAAGTACAAATGCTTATTTTTTTATTTTTTTAAAAGAAAATTATGGAAATTATGCAGAATGGAAGTTGGCTTGATTGCATAATGAGCTGTTATCTCTGACTAATTAAATATTTCAGCACTGAAGTGTTGATGCTCTACAATTCTATATCATGATGGTGTTTTTGAAAGATGTAATTCTCTTTCCAGGTTTCAGTTCTGAATTGTGATGCAAAATGAGCCAGGCAGGAATCATTAATACATGCACAGTGTTTTATTCTGCAGTGATCACATTGGCTTGTTCGCAGGGTGACCAGATACAATGGAGGACTTATAAAAACGGTAAAGGTTTCCCCATGACCGAATGGTCTAGTTGTGACCGACTGTAGGGAGCGGTGCTCATCTCCATTTCAAAGCCTGTAGAGCCAGCGTTTTGTCCGAGGACAAGCTTCCATGGTCATGTGACCGGCATGACTCTACGCCGTAGGGCACAGAACACCGTAAACCTCCCACTGAAGTGGTCCCTATTGATCTACTTGCATTTAGATGCTTTCAAACTGCTAGGTTGGCAGGAGCTGGGACAAGCAACGGGAGCCCACTCCGTCACGCAGTCGTGAACTCCCAACCTTGCAGTCGAAAGTCCAGCAGCAGTGGGTTAACCCTTTTGGAGGACCTATACCTATACCTTTAACCAGTGGTTCCCTCCCTCACCCCGCCAATCCGGCTTCGGTCAGCGCAAGGGAGGCTCCTCATCGGTGTTCTCAAGCATCAGCTTGAGAGCTGGAGTGCCAATTCTGGAGTGCCACTCAACGCCCCTGCATCAGCGCTATGTCCGTTGCGTCGACACTATTCTATTGCATCGACGTGACGGGCAGCGTAGGATTGTGCTGCCCATGTAACTGAGGGTGCAATCCTAACCTGGAGTTAGTATGGCACAGTTAGGGCAGTGAAGTTTGGCTGGCACAAGGACCACTGTAAAGCGTATTTGGCCCACTCTCTGAATCAGGGAGGATGGTGTACGTCTGTGTGCTGGCCTCTCTGACTCTGAGAGTGGTCCAAACATACTGTATGCTGTCCCTTGTGCTGGCCAAACTTTGCTAGCCTAACTGAGCTGGCCCAACTCCAGGTTAGGATTGCACCCACCCACACAGGCTGCAATCCTATACATGCCTTTCTGGGAGTCAGCCCTATTACACATACTAAGACTTCTTTCGGAGCAGGCTTGCCTAGGATGACATGGGTAAGCTGCTGGGATCCAAGGTGCTGGTTTTCCTGGGATGACAAGCTCTTGTCTGGTATCATAGGCTCCAGGCGAGCAGGATAATGGTAGAGCAAACCTGTGCAGCAGTAATGGCATCTAAATTATTTAGCAACAGGTACTCACTTTTGATTGGCACTTGTGCTGGGGCCCACCCACCGGAAGTGAGGTCATAGCCAAAACCCAGGAACCGCCCCCAGGAACCTCCGCGCCTCCTTGGTAGGCTGCGCGGCAGCCCAGGAGAAGGCCCGGGAGTCCCGTGCCTTCCCCGGGGCCACTGCGTGGGCTACCAATTCCCCCCCCCAGGAACCGCCGCGCCTCCTCGGGAGGGAGCCCCAGGCAGCCTACCTGCTCATGCTGCTGCTGCTGTCGGTTTCCCTCGCTCCGCTGCCTGCCTGCCTGCATGCCTGGCTCTGCGAACGTGCAGGCAACTCAAACGTGCAGGCAATTCAAACGTTGCAGGGGGCAGAGCAGAGCGCCGATGGAGTCGACGAGTGGGCGGGCGAATGGGAGGGGCCAGCCTTAATCCTAGATACGGGTATGCACGTACCCTCGCATACCCACTACATGACATGTCTGCTGTGCAGGCTCTGTTTTTGGAAAGCTGGCAGGCTCCTTGAGGTAAGAGGACATTTGTCCCCTTGCCCTGTAGTAAGCCATATGTCAATGAGTTAGGCTGCAAAGCCTAAGCCAGAAAAGTTTGGCCAGCACAAGAGCTGGCCAAGTATGTTTGGTAAAGTATGTTTGTACCACTCTTGGAGTCAGCACACAGGGGTGAGCCATCCTCCCTGAATCCGAGAACACGCTTTATGTAGCCCTTGTGCTGGCCAAATGTTGCTGGCTTAGTTTATGCCGACCTAACTCCAGTTTAGGATTGCACTCACAATCTGGCCCAGGAAGGGCATGCACTGCTACCACAAATCCTGCTCCCCTCCTAGGCAGATCAGCCCACCCCCGCACAACCTCCCCTTTCCATTATACTCTGTCCCCAAACACCCCTGGCCTCCCCCCTCCCAGTGCAGAGTTTACCTGCTCTGTCACTTGGCAAGGCCTGTACCTGCCCCAGCATGATAGTGCAGGTAGTCCCGCCAGAGCTAATAATTTCTATGCTGTCGCAACATGCTTTATTGTCAGGTGACGTGCGTTTGGACCACTCCAGGAGTCAGGGAGGATGGTGCACAATGGTGTCATTCAAATGATTTAGGAACAGGAACTCACTTTTGATTGGCACTTGTCGGGAACCCGGAATCAGCCACGGAGCCCATTAGGATCCGGAACGCCCGTTCTGGTCCGTTCCCCCTGAATGACATCACTGCCTTCGCCCCC
>JAJKFI010000017.1:13039577-13074833 GCA_029204185.1 Lerista edwardsae | reverse complement strand
TAATAATAATAATAATAATAATAATAATAATAATAATAATAATAATAGTCGTAATAGTAGTAGTAGTAGTAGTAGTAGTAGTAGTATTTATATACCACCTTTCTTGGTCATTAGATTGCTCCTCTGACTTTAATGCAAGGCGGTTTACATAGGCAGGCTTTATCTCTAAACCCGCAAGGGGATTTTACAAATTACAAAGAAGTTCTATCTTTCAAGAACTACAACAACATACAGATGGAACTTTCGTGGTTTAGTCCTTCTTTCTGGCCACACCCGTGCCTTCCTGCTGGCTGATAAACGTCTTCTCTGCTCTCATCAAAGAAACAGCTGGCCCAGCACAACTCCTCTCTCACAGGCAGCTGGAGAACAGCTCTTATCAGTCGCAATTCTCAAGGTCTGCCACTCACGGAGACTTCCGGTATTCTCGAACTGGCAACCTTCGGATCTTATCTTCGGGCAAACAGAGGCTTTAACCCTCTCAACTAAACCTCCTGCCCCAGGAGGTTTAAACCTGTTTTTAATGGGGGGGGGGTCTTAATACAGTACTAAGGTTTTTTGGAACAATTAGTACTCCCCCCCCTAAAATCTACATAATTATTAGCAAATATTCTGAATGCTGTGTGTTTTCCCTGGCCCCCAGAAGGCCTTCCACTACCTCACAAAGGCCTAAAATCGCCACTTTCAATTTTTGGCCAAAAAGCGGTGAGTTTTTTGCTTTCTGGAGGCAATGGAAGGCCTTCTGGGGGCCGGGCTGGGGAGTTCAGATGTGGCCTCCCGGTCCCTCAGAACTAAGTTTACCAGATATAGACTGGGGACGCAATCCTAAACTGAGATAGGCCAGCATAAACCAAACCAGCAAAGTTTGGCCAGCATACGTAAAGTATGTTTGGACCAGCCTCGGAGTCAAAGAGGCCAACACAGAGACATGCACCATCCTCCATGATTCTGAGAGTAATCCAAACGCACTTTATGGTGGCCCTTGTGCTCGCCAAACTTTCCTGGCTTAGTTTATGCCGGCCTAACTCCAGTTTAGGATGGCGCTCTGGGACAGAGTGTCTATATCTTTAACCATTAAATACAGGTAATTTTGGCAGTTGCAGTTCATTATGGAAGGCTTTCAAAATCTGCACCTGCCAAAATTCCCTCTTCCATAGAATGGTTAAAGGTATAGGTACTTTGTCCCAGTTTGTATCTGGTAGCCCGACTCAGGGACGAACGGAGCCCCGAGTGCGCCCATGGCAGGGGAACAAAACCACGCCCCCAGAACGTCACCACACCCCCGTGTGTCGCCCAGCCACGCCTCCCTGCACCCAGAATAGCTCCATTTTGGAGCAGAATGGATGCCAGGGAGGGCAGGTGGGCCACACAGCTTGCGGGTTCGTCCACGGACTCCACGCAATGGCGCCCTGCCACTGCCGGCACCCATGGCTCGTGCCACCCCGGGTTATACCCTTCCTCCGCCTCTGCTCAGAACACCCTCCAAACATGACTAGAGCACAGCTCCAGTTGAGTTTGAAGGCAGCTGCAAGCAAGGGGGACAGGCCACAACTGGGATGGCCCTTCCACCCCCCACAGAGGGACACCCGGGGTCATGTGACCCCCCTCAGCTACACTCACTTCCTATGCAGTTCCACCATTTACTGTCTATCCAAAGGCTACTCCCTATTTCTCTATACTTAAACTTTAACCGACCACCCATTCATTGTTTTCCTAACTACCTGTCAAGAAATCATTAAAACACACTGAAGTCTGCCTCGATTATGCTTCAGGGACTCTTTAGGCTCCTGCAAAAAAACAAAAACAACACTGAAAAATTCACCCAGCAGTGCTAAGAGTTCACTGATATTTTGTTTCCAATTAATTTTTTTTATTATTATGACTGACACCGCAGGCCAAAACAATCTCGCCTCTCCCCCTCCCTCTATGAGTACTTTCAGTCTTTGTCATCTCCCGCCATGATGTAACGTTTGGTGTCAAATTTGCATACACAAATGAGGAGCTAACAAAGCTCAGGGAAGATTTGAAATGACACTTGTAAATACCTCGGGGAGAGACCGAGTGTTATTCCAAGCTTGCCTTTCCTTAATAAGTCACAGAATTTCAGAGTATCAAGAGCATGTAAGAGAGCAAGCTTGCAAAAAGAAGGTTGAAATATGCTGTGCAAATGCTGCTTGGGATTTGGATGCGCACATGTACTGATCAGTAAAGTGGGGAAAAAATGTGCTGGTTCCCACACTTACATTCATCACTAATTGATTGTCGCTATGAGTTATGACTTGCAGGGCCGGCCTTAAGCCAATGTAACCATTGTCATCGCATTGGGCCCCACACTTTGGGGGCCCCCGCACCAGCACAATAAGCATATTTCATGCTGCTGCAACTGGCATTTATATGAACTGTAAGCAGTGGCGTCATGCAGCTGGAATGCTGGGAGGGACAAACGGGTGAGCGGCAGCCCGCCTGTTGCATCACGCTCCGTTTCGCCGGCTTCCCCACCCCCGCGGGGGCGGGGAAGACGGCAAAATGGAGCGTGACGCAACGGGCGGGCTGCCGCTCACCCGTTTGTCCCTCCCAGCATTCCAGCTGCATGACGCCGCTGACTGTAAGTCAGTAGGGTGTGCAGAGCAGTTTCACCTTGGGCCCTCCCACCTTCCCTGGCCTCCAAACTGCCCAAAATGGGCCCCTTGGAAGCAGTTGGCAATGGAGTCATCCTGTCACCAACAACTATGTCCAGGTGTGGCACCACAAACGCTTTTCTTGGTGGGTGGGGGCCCCCACAGGAATGCCCAATGTTGGGCCCCGCTGCTCCTAAAGCTGGCCATGATGACTTGCATGTGTGAATCAGCCACCTCAGATTAATCCCCTCATATCAACTCAGAGATAATAGGTTCCAATGGAGACTGTCCGCCCACTTAGCAAAGCTTCCTACAATGGGAACCAAGGCTCTGTCCAGACATCGCAAGCATGGACATACTCCATGTGATTGGGGGGCAGGGTTATTATTATTATTATTATTATTATTATTATTATTATTTATTGTCATTGTATTACACAATACAATGAAATTCGTTGACACCCGGAGACCAAACCAACACACACATTGAATTCCCAACAATCCCCCCCAATCCCCACACTCCCCGCCCCCCTTCAAAAAATTCCTCCTCTGAAACACAAACATCCACACAATAGGAAATAATACACAACAGGAAATCCACACAATAGGGAATGATAAACATCCACACAATAGGAAATAATACAGTCCGACTGCCCCTATCTACTGGTACTTCAGTTCATTGTTCAATGCTGTTATGGCTCTAGAGTAAAAACTGTTGGCCCTACAACCAGCAGCGTTCATTGTAGGTCACTCACATGGGGTCCCCACCTTCCCCACACCCTCCTATTCACCAGACAGTTTCAGCAAGCCTTTCAGGTCAATTTTTGGATGTGGGGGTGAATTTGTAGGCTCAGGAACACATCAGAAACTATGGGGATTTTTTCCCCACTATATAAGTTTCCTCTTACAGACAGTTTTTGTGAAATGAATTAAGCTCACGTAAGAAGGAATTACAGTACTTCACTGAGAGTGCAATCCTAACCTGGAGTTAGGTTGGCACAGTTAGGCCAGGCACGTTTGGCTGGCACAAGGGCCACCATAAAGTGGACCACTTTTGGACCACTTTTGGAGTCAGAGAGGCCAGCACACAGACCTGCGCCATCCTCCCTGACTCCGAGAGCGGTCCAAACATGCATTATGGTGTTCCTTGTGCCAGCCAAATTTTGCTGGCCTAACTTCTGCAGGTTAGGATTGGGCCCCTAGTGTTGTACAGTACAGAATGCTGTAAATATGCAGTTTGTTGCAGCTTCCAGTTATTTTCATTCATTTATTCATCCCCCTTTCGATGAATACAATCTTACCTGGGATTGGTTCAGGATTCTTGCTGTGCAGTGTTTTATCAACATGCATGTGTATTTGTGTGCATTGATTCAGGTTTTCTGGATGGGAGACGAAATGCCAGGCTGTGACAAACTGCAGCAACCATTTTTCGCAGGATGGACTCACCACGCAACAGAGCGAACTCCCGCTGCTTGTCCCAGCTCCTGCCAACCTAGCAGGTCGAAAGCATGTAATAATGTGAGTAAAAAAAAATAGGTACCACTTTGGTGGGAAGGTAACAGCATTCCATGCACCTTGGCATATAGTCATGACCACGGAAGCTTGTCCTCGGACAAACGCCGGCTCTTCGGCTTAGAAATGGAGACGAGCACCGCCCCCTACAGTTGGTCACGACTAGACCATTCGGTCATGGGGAAACCTTTACCTTTTCCTTCCCTTACACTTAATACAGATAAATACCCTTCTTGCTGAAATATCACCATCCCCCCTCCAAAAAAATAAATAAATCTGGCTATTATATACATACAGCTTTATCAAGATACCTTTTTCATGTGATGTTACAGCATGTTCTTCGGTTAGCGATTTGGGGGATGTCAATTACCTGGGAGAAGAACCTATCCAGCTCTCTTCCAAATTGCAATCGCTTTCCAAAGTGGTTGCTCTGGGGAAATTCTAACTTGCCACAGACCAGTTGGCCAGTTTTCGGGGGTGAGTGGCTGAGAACAGCTGCAGTCCCACTCTACTCTGGAGGGAAAGAAAACAGGCCAAGAGCTTGGGCAGGCAGCACCAACAATATGTCATCACTTTGCCAAGTAACACTATTTTTATTCATCTCTGCTCCCATTTTTCATCACTCTCTGAAGCTCTCCATCACTGCAGTGGTATTCAGCCCAGGCACCTGAAAATTACCTAATAGTTTGATTCCCCCCCCCCTGCTTCCGTTTTCAGCTGATCCAAAGCCTGGCACTTCATCATGCCTCGCATTTGGAGAAAATTAAACAGGAACAGGCTGATTTTTAATTGCAAGCCTGATGCAGTTGAGCAAATCAGGCTGGATCATCTTGGAATTTATTGGCAAGGCACTTGTTTGTTGGAGGCTGATCTCTGATTAACAGTTCGCTTTGGCTCTGCTCAGCATTCAGATGGGTCATTCCACTCGGATGAAAAGTGCCTTTCAAGCTTTTGGAAATGATTTTCTTCCTCAGCAAAGGCCATCCCACATGCCAAGTCTATTACCATCTAAGCAGAAATACCGTCCTGATCACCAAACTAATTTAGCACATTTTCTAGGGGCTGGCTTAGGGTGAATTCTGGAGAGTGTTTTTTTCTTTCTTTCTGGATTCTGTATAGCTTGAATGCACTGAGGAAGGAAGGAAGGAAGGAAGGAAGGAAGGAAGGAAGGAAGGAAGGAAGGAAGGAAGGAAGGAAGGAAGTATTCCCTAGAACAGTGGTTCTCAACTTTTTAGACCGAGACTTACTTTTTAGAATGGCACTCGTGTTCGGACCCACTGGAAGTGATGTCATTAACCTGGAAGTGATGCCATAGTTGGAAGCGGCATCATCAAGCAGGAAGTGCCGTCAGTGTGACATAATGACACTCCCAGAATGCAAACTGGCATTCTTGGACTGCAGCAATTGCACAACCATGAAACATCTCTGACAGAAAGCAAGATTAGGACAAAATATGATGTCAAAGCTAAAAACGATTTTAAAAAAAATCTCTTGAAAATTCAAACTGTGAACACTCACAAAAGGAATATAGCAAGAGTAAGGTCTGCAGTTTCCAAGATGGCTGCTCCTAGTTTTCCACTACCCAACTGACATCAGCTCGTGACCCACCAAGTGGGTCCCAACCCACAGTTTGAATAACAATGCCCTAGAATATTAAGCAGCACAATCCTAATTAATTAAAACAATTGGCACACAATTAAACAGCATGTCGATCCCATGGTGGGGATAATGGGGCTTATTCCTGGAAAGTGTGCTCAGGATTGCAACCCAAGATGACCTGGGTTACTGTTAGTGTTGATCTGAACACTCCATACCATGTTCCATCCCGCGTTTCACTCCATCCCTTTCAGTTGTGGTAGCCCCATAAATTTTGCCTAAAGTTTTGAATTGGAATGGGAAAGAGTTGTGTTGCTTTGAATGCAGGTACATGGATGCCCTGGTGTCTGTGGGGATAGGTTCCTTTCCCTCCCCCATGGATACCTGAAATCACAGATTAGCAGGAACCTATGTTAAGTGTAGGGTTGTCACCTGCTCCGACCCCAAGTAAGGTTTTGTAGTGACCCAAAGTAAGAATAAAGAAAGTAAGGGAAGACAGATTCATGGATAATTGAAACTGTGGAAACGGGGGTCAACCTGTAGTAATGGCAGTATCCTCTTGATTTTACTGAAAATGTCACACTTCTGTGGGTGGCAGTTGTTGCCTCTCCTTAGAACCTCATCAAACCACAAACGTGGGCAAAAGTTTGTTTCACCAAATGTAATATCCCACCTGTACAGTGAAGTCTGTTCTTTCAGCCAAACCCTCCCAAATAATTCCAGACTTGATTACTGCAATGCACGCCACATGGGGCTACCCTTGAAGGTGGTGTGAGTTCCTATGAGCAGATCACTGCAGCATTATATCCACTACCAGTTTTTTCCAGCCCCAATTCAAGGCGTGGGTTATCATCATTAAAGCCTATACAGTCTGGGGATCTGTATACACACACACACACACACAGAGAGAGACACACACATGCACGCACACATGCACACAAAGAGAGAGTCCATTGTGTAGCAGCAGAAACTTTCAAAAAGTTTTCAAGGGCAGCCCCACATAAAGTGCATTATAGTAGTCTAGTCTTGCCTACGTATCACTCTATGTATTTAAAACAAGGGAACTCATCAACTGATTGTCATTTGCAGCTTTCCACTTTCCACAACAATTCACAAACCACTCCAAGGAAAAGACTTAGGGTGGGGTGGGGCAAAATCAAGAAATGAATCTGCACATTTCTTACATTTGAAATGCCACTAGGAGATTTCACAGACTATTCAGAGCTTCGGAGGACTGTTGACGATTCATTTGGGGAAGCAATGGTGGGCAATGGCACTTTGTTGAAATGTCAGAAAGCATTGCTGTGCTGATTCTTTCTTTCCCGCTAGTATTACTTTGCAAAAGGCCACGGCCCTGTAGGGTTTGATATGTCTGCAGCTCAAGACTATTATCAGAAAAACATGACTTCTGGAAAAGAGGGTTGTGGTCTCCTGTGGTGTGGGACTGCACTCTGGCTTCAGATACCAAAAACAAAGGAACCTTCTAGGCTTCAAGCAAGGAAGCCACGCAATTCAAAGCACAATCCTAACCTGGAGTTAGGCTGGCACAGTTAGGCCAGGAAAGTTTGGCCAGCACAAGGGCCACCGTAAAGCACGTTTGGACCACTCTCGGAGTCAGAGAGACCAACACAGAGATGTGCGCCATCCTCCCTGACTCCGAGAGTGGTCCACACACACTTTACGGTGGCCCTTATGCCGGCCTAACTCCAGGTTAGGATTGCGCTCTCATAAACTTGTAAAGACTGTCAGACAAAGAATTGCTATTTTGATTTTGAACACTTTCTGTTCTGCCTGACAGCGAAGTGAGACTGGAATAAGACAATGTACAGATGACTTTGACTAAGAGCACAATCCCATGCCTGTCTACTCAGAAGTAAGATCCATTGTATTCAATGGGCCTTACACCCAGGAAAGTGTGTATAGGATTGCAGCCTAAGCCCCATGCCTCTGACGTGGCCACGCCCCCTGATGCAGCCAGCCGGCCAATCAGTACGCCGGAGGAGGAACCAGTGGGATTCTGCCGCATCCCATTGGCTCTCCCTACTGCTGGAGCAAGCATGGGCAGTGGTTGCGATGCAAGGAGACCACTGCACATGCTCGAGCTGTCCAGAGATTGCGAGCATGCACAGTGGTCGCTTCGCCTCACAACCACTGCACATCCTCCTTGGGCTCGGCCCGGTGGAGGGTCTGAACAGGCCTAGCTGAGTGCAGTGCGAGTATGCGCAGTGGTTGCGACATGAAGCGACCACTGCGCATGCTTGCGATCTCCGAAGAGCCCAAGCATGCACACGTGTTGCAACCACTGCGCATGCTGGCACTGCACACAGGTCGGCCTGTTGGCCGCTCCACCAAGTGGGTCCTGGTGGAGCGCACCTGACCCAGTGCGGCAAAGCCGCTGAGGGCAGCGCGGTGCGGACATGGGGATGGGGGTGCCCTCGGCCTCTTTGTATGCGCTGCACGAGCAGGCGCAGACATGGGGGTGCCGTGATCTATGGGGTGCCGGACATATGGGGGTGCCTGCTTTTGAGTTTCCTTAACTCAAAACTGACCAATTAGACTGATTCTGAGAGCCAATGAGGTGGTGTTATGACGCAACAGAGGACCAATAAGGTGTGTAGTACAGCTCTAATTTCCATGTGTCAGAGCTAAGACTAAAATTCTTACTCAGTTGTGTGAGTACCGTCAAGTTGGCCACGGGTGTTTTGGTTGGTTACTGATTTGTTGGGTGACCTGTCCTGTTACAGTTTAAAATAAAGTTAATGGGGATTACACCGACCCTAGTGATGCCACTGCATTCAGGATATCCATATGATACTGCAATTTGTAGGGTCTGATACAGGAGGAGGCCATCGTCTCACACCGGGTGACACAAACCTTAATAATTTTGCAACCACACATTCACGCCCATCCAGGGTTTATTATGCTGTGCTAGTCTCTCCTCCAGCACAGTCTCCAGTTGTTTTCCAGTGTCTGCATGTTTCAATCACCCTCCAGTTGTTTTCCAGTGTCTGCATGTTTCCCAGCAATACCTGCCTACCAAAAGGGGCAGCAGTTTTCTCCTGAGGGATTGACAGGCAATCCCTCAAGCAGTCCTTGACAGGCACCTGCTGGAGATGCTCTAGGGGGATTTCTTGCTACAGGCAGGGTGTTGGACAGGATGACCTTGTAGGTCCCTTCCAACTCTATGATTCTATGATTGCTCTTCGGAGGCTGTAAATGCCCAGGGGCTGCAAGCCCTCCCCTGGAGTGAATCTAGACTATCACTTCACCTTCCCAGTGTACACAGAACACATGGATATCAACCACATAGGTTGTCCAACTAGTCATTCAGAACCCATGTGGATTCTGAACTGACAGATTAAGAAGGGCATATCACCTTCTGCTGCAGCCAGGATTTCTATGAACTGCAGGTCACTGGGCAAGCAGGGCAACTTTACCTTGGGCCCTTCGACCTGCCCCTTCCTCCGAACTGCCCAAAATGGGCCTCCTGGAAGCAGTTGGCAGTGATGTCATCATGTCACCACCAACTCTTTCCAGGTGCCACACTTTGGGCATGACACCACAAGCACTTTTCTCGGTGAATGGGGGGCCCTGCGTGGGGAAGGGGGCCGGGGAAATGCCCCACATTGGGCCCCATCAATCCAAAGCCGGCCCTGGCTACAGTGATAAACTAACAGTGCAATCCTTTCCCACCCAGGCCAATGTAGCCAGATGCAGTCCTGGAGACCTCCTCCAGGTAAGGGAACATTACTTCCCTTACCTGGAAATAAGCCTCTGGTGCCCAGATTGGTCTGCTTGGACCTGTGACAGCAATTTCACTGGAGCAGGTCTGAGCAGACCCAAGAAGACGGATCAAGTCAGGAGACAGGATATTGGTGGCTCTGCTGCCACCAATCCCATCCCCTTCCTGGCCTCAATGCCCCCTCCCTGCCCCAGTGTCTACCCCATTCCTTCCCATCCTGCCCACCCCTGCCTGCCGCCAGGCCAACCTACTAGCATCAGGACTCCTTTGCAGGCCACTGATGTATGGTTGTGGCCAGTGATGTCATGCAGGGGGTACGCGGGGGTACGCGAGTACCGGTTTCTAGGATTACAGCTGGCCCCGCCCATTCGCCCGCCCACTCGTTGACTCCGCCCTCTGCAACGTTTGAATTTCCTGCATCTTTGAGTTGCCTGCATGTTCTCAGAGCCAGGCAGGCAGGCAGGCAGCGAGCGGAGCCTTTCCTTTCCTTGCTCTGGGGTTTTAACATGATGCCAGGCCTCCTTAACATGTTCTGGGGGTGCTGTGGAATACTGTTGCAACTGTTGGGTCAGTTTAAAATCGTCTGAGGCCTCAAAAAGGGCTTTTTTCATGTCACTTCCTGCCACGACATCACTTCTGGCTTATGATGTCACTTCCGGTGGGCGGGTCCCGACACGTGCCAATCAAAAGTGAGTACCTGTTATTAAATCATTTAGATGACACCACTGGTTGTGGCTGCTTACTTCCTGTGGCAACAGCTCAGCTGCACTGGACCACACATTACCTTTTGTGAATTCCGGTGCTGCAGTGTGGCCATTGGATGGACCAGATGGCGATTATAGGAGCATCAAGTTGAGATGCAGCACTTCAAAATTTACCACGACGCAATGGATGAGCATCATATTTCCCCAAGTTCCATATTGTCCACCCTCCTGTTTCCAGCAGCAGCCGGGCAGATGCCTTTGAAAGCTCACAAGGAAGTCACAACGGCAATAAATACTGTCTCATCACAAAGAGTTTGGGCACACTAGAAATTGAACAATGAGTAGAGATAAAATGGTAATCTAGTGCTCCCGTTTCCATTAAAACCAGCCTGTGTGGTGTTATATTTATCTGCACTCTTGGTTGTTAATATTGACTTAACAATTTGCCTCTTAACAAGTTACATAAAACAGTTGGGTAAAATAAAATCACATGCCTCGTGCTATTCAACAGGCCAATAATTCTCACTAGTGAATTAAAAGATGTTTGCTCGGGTGCCAGCTGGTGATAAGGAAAACACCTTGATGTCCAATGGCCTAGAATCAAGGGGCGGGGGGCAGACAAAGGCTAGGATCAGGAATGTGTGCCTATAGGCACTTTGAAAAGAAAAATAATATTATTTGACTGCAGTGATCCTGGACGTAATGTAAAATGTCTCCAGCCTCTGTTATTTTATTTTTTAATTTGTACATGTTTCTGCTGCTGGTTTATGACATTGGTTTTAGTTTGCATTACTTCTATGTTGTTTGATTTAGTGACTATTCTTTATATCAAGAGTATCCAGACTTTTCAGTACAAGGGCCACATCATGAATTTTACTGATTTTCGCAGGCTGAAAAAAAAAATCAGCTTTATAAATGAATGATTGACATTTAGGGGGCAATCCTAACCTGGAGTTAGGCCGGCACAGTTAGGCCAGCAAAGTTTGGGGGCACAAGAGTCACCGTAAAGGACGTTTGGACCACTCCCAGAGTCAGAGAGGCCAGCACACAAATGTGTGCCATCCTCCCTGACTTCAAGTGGGGTCCAAACACACTTTATGGGGCCCTTGTGCTGGCCAAACTTTGCTGGCCTATGTGCCAGCCTAACTCCAGGTTAGGATTGTGCTCTTAAAAGAATACGTTTTATTTTGATCTTTTTGTAATCAGCAGGATATGATTCAGAACAAAGGAAAAATGTGACATTTCCAAAGAAGCAATGTCGTGCTTAATGGTATATAATGCGTGAAAATGTCAAATATTTTAAGCTGGGGCAGGCTGAATAAAAGCTTGTGACGGGCCAGATTTTCTCTGGGTCATAGTCTGGAGATCCCTGCTTTATATTGGATTGGACAGGATTGGACGGATTTCTGGAGGAAAGGTCCATCGTGGGCTATATGCCATGATGGATTGTGCAACCTCCTTACATTAGTAGTAGGCTACATCAGAGTACTGGGTGCAAGGGAGTGGCAACAGGATGCAAGCATCTTGTTGTCTCATGCCTCCTTGGGGCACCTGGTGGGCCGCTGTGAGATACAGGAAGCTGGACTAGATGGGCCTTTGGCCTGATCCAGCAGGGCTCTTCTTATGTTCTTATGTTCTTATCATCATTGTTAACCACCTTGAGGGTCTCACCAGAGGCAGAATGATTGCAATGATTTCAATAAACAAATGTCCTGGCTGCAATAGATGTGAATGCCTTCTTTCCTTTGTCAGTGTCATCCGCAAATCTCTGTTGTTTAATATAGTGACCAAAACGAGACCCCCACCTACTCATGGGGGTTAGGATCCAAAAATGTTGTTTTCATTTTGTTCCCCCCATTCCAGCCTTTCTAGTACTTGTATCATATGAGGTTTCCCCCACTATTCCTTGTCTGCAGCGTACAAGGGTAGGCCTTTTACACTCCCCTCTGGAAGCCTGCTTATTGATGTGAGGACTCTGTGTGTTCGGTTGATAAGTGAATCGACCCGATTAAGTGCTCCAGCAGAGCACAAGAAAGCACATTTACAAGCGAATGAGAAACCCACGTTCCCTGAGCAAATATTTAGGATTCCAGGTATATATGGAAAGCTATTACCGGGAGCCAAACAAACAGAAGGCAATGTATATATTTTTAAATGTCATTATCACACAATAGGTAGTAAATTGGACTATTGTTTTTCATTGACTTTCCGGGCTTCTTACTTAACAAATGCAGTAGTCAATGAACTGTTAGGATTACACCAAAAGTGAGATTTTCAACCCATGGGTGACAATGGCAAAGAAGTCATATGGCCCATCTGCACAATGGCAGCAGCAGAAAGAATTCTTAGAGGATTTTATTACAATTACCTGAAGGGCACAATCCAAACTGCGCCATTGGGCCAACGTTAACAGCAGCTGGTGCAAGAGCTGGCACAAGAGCACTTTTGGGTGGGGGGAGTATTATGGAAGAAATTTCTGGAAGAAAAGTCCATCGTGGGCTATAGGCCATGATGGATTGTGCAACCTCCTTACATTAGTAGTAGGCTATTTCAGAACACCGGGTGCAAGAGAGTGGCAACAGGATGCAAGCATTTTGTTGTCTCGTGCCTCCTTGGGGCACCTGGTGGGCCGCTGTGAGATACAGGAAGCTGGACTTGATGGGCCTTTGGCCTGATCCAGCAGGGCTCTTCTTATGTTCTTATGGCTAGCCAAACTTAGTGGAAGTTAGGAAGCCATCAGAGTAGAGAAGCGCCCATGAACAGAAGCAACCACATAAGCAAACGAATGAGGCAAGAAGCAGGCATGGTACCTTGATTGAGACTTGTATTAAAATAGTTCCAAGGATTAGGCAGGTAGAATAGTCGGCAATACAGTCCAGGTCCAATCACATTAGGAAAAACAGATGTATCAAGCAGTAATAAGCAATTCCACAGTACTTCATCACATTACATATTCCATGGACTTGACTCACACTCTAACTCCATAATATACTGCAACACACTGGTCACTGGTCCTATCGCAGCTACACAATACTTGACAGTCACAGAGCACGGCAGATACTGCCTAACAGGTAGCAGACACTTTCACACACACTGAGAGAAGCTTCTGGTTACTGCTTATACTCCATCCTTGACTAATCACAGCAGTGCTGGCTCACTTCAGGTGAGTGTGCCTTGCAGCAGGTACTCACAGCATATAGCTGTGCTGTGTCGCCTTAACTAGCGGCTCTTCTCTTTGTGTTTCCCAAGCTACAAAATTCCTTAGTCAGTCTCTTTAAGCCTGTTACAGCTTCACAGCCTTTCAGGGAGGGAAGGAGGGAGGAACTGGGCATGGAATGGGTGGGCCAGATGGCATGCTGGCCTGGGGAGGGGGGCGGATTGGGCCGTATCCAGGCCTCCGTCCCCAGGCCGTGCAGCCCCGATTGAGCTGCAGGACCTGGGCTGTGACTTTATGGGTAGCTGACTGCATTAGATTGTGTCTGATATTTCAGGACTAGTCCATAGCCAACAGCATTAATTTGCCCATTTCACAAGAATAATGTTGGTCCCTAGACAACTAAGATGAAAAGAGAAATCTGAAATCTGGAGGCGAGGGGGAGGGACATGTTACACCGGAACTCAGGCTCCTGCAACACTTTTTCCTCCCCTCCTCGTAGGAATGTCACTGCAACCTACCAGACCCTACAATAATAACAATAACAATAACAACAACAACAACAACAACAATAATAATAATACATGTATTTATATACCGCCTTTCAGGACTAGTCCTGAAATCACTAGATTTCTCTAATGACTGTAACTCAAGGCGGTTTACATAGGCAGACTTTTATTCACAAACCTGAAGGTTTTTACAATTTACAGAAATGTTCTATCTTTCAAGAACAACACTCATACAGATCTTTCTTTCTGGATTTAGCCTTCTTTCTTTAGCCACGCGTCTGTCTTCTGCTGGCTGATAAGAGGCTTCCCTGCTCCCACCAGAGATGCAGCTGACTTCAGCACACTCCTCCCACGAGGTAGCTGGAACTCAGCTTTTAATCAGCCGCAGTTTGCAAGGTCTGCTGCTCACAGAGACTTCCGGTAGTCTCGAGCTCACGACCTTCGGATCTTCAGCTGTTATCTTCAGGTAAACGGAGGCATTAACCCTCTCGGCTAAATCATCTGCTAAATCTCGGCTAAATCTTCTGCAACCTACCAGATCCTGATTTTCATTAATTTGAAAAGCCTGCACTTTTTTTAACGTGTCATAAAGCAAGCTCCTTCTCACACCACTACTGTTTTTGTGACTCTGAGGAATAGCAGACACTGAAAGCACTATACAAACCTGGAGTTAGGCCAGCATAGTTAGGCCAGCAAAGTGTGGCCGGCCCAAGGGCCACTGTAAAGCATGTTTGGACCACTCTTGGAGTCCGAGAGGCCAGCACACAAACATGCACCTCCCTCCCTGGCTCAGAGAGTGGTCAAGAAATAGATCAAGATCAAGAAATAGAGCAGGTCAAATTTTTTAGATACTTGGGTATTCTGTTTTCGGCCAATTATTCGTGGATTAAACACCGTCAGATGGTCCAGGCTGCAGCAAGCTTATCTATGTCAGCAATAGTGAGGTTTTTTTATAGCAAAGGAGGAGAGTTCATTCCGGCAGCCCTTAAATTATTTAAGGCAAAAACCGTGCCCCAAATATTATATGGAATCCCGATCTGGGCCAATGCCCTCCATACGTCCCTGGAAAGTACACAAGCCACCTTCTTAAGGAAGATTCTGGCACTGCCAAAGTGTGTACCTTATGCGGCACTTTGCCTGGAAGCAGGCCTATATATGATTACAACCCTCGCATGGTTAAGAATCACAAAATTCTGGTTAAGAGTGTTTTTTAACACTCCCCAGAATACTTTTTTGTCTTACTGTGTGAAAGACACCTTCTACCTTGCTGATCTATGGCTGAAAAAAATTAAACAGATCGGTCTGGATCTGGATCTATTGGGAGCGGTCCCATTATCTGAAGCCTTTAGAATTATTAAACTAAGGATGTTAGATATCCAATCCCAAGAATTGTTTTGTGCAGCTCAAAAATCATGCTCTCCTCTATATTGGCATCTTCCTATAACACCCGGTTTGACCCCTTCATATCTTTCTCTTCTGACCTTGCCTAAGGACAGAAGATCAGTCACATTGGCGCGCTGTAACGTTTTTCCATCAGCGGTAACCCAGGGTAGATTTAGGGGGATTCCTTATGAGGAAAGACGATGTAGCTGTGGATTGGACGCTATTGAATCCTTAGATCACATTCTTTTCCACTGTCCACGCCACTCTGTGGCTAGGAAAAGAATGTGGGCGGCCATTTCTCCTTTTTACTCTTCTATCTCAGAGACACCCGATCTAGGAACTATTCTTAGTTGGTCTGACCTGAATTTTATTAAACCTCTTGCTGTTTTTTTGAATGCGGCATCTAACACCAATTTGGATCTGATTAGAGATTCTGCAGAGAGTTCTGAAGTTCACTTCTGACTGGTCATTTGTAACGATGTACTCTATCTGTAACTGCTTTTATGCCAATAAAGGTTTTATTGATTGATTTATTGATTGAGTGGTCCAGATGCGCTTTGCGGTGGCCATTGTGCCAGCAAAACGTTGCTGGTCTAATTTGTGCCAGCCTAACTCTAGGTGAGGATTGCACTCTGAGGCTTACAAGATTAAAACCATTGGTGAGTTTAATGTCGAAGGTCACCATGCCAAAAGGCAAATAATTCTCCTTACAGCACACCCCCTGGCCCCCTTCAGGTTCCTAGCCTAGCACAAAATCGGGCATGGATGCACAGGAATCCTAGCAAAAATCATGGGCGTGCAGTATGCATGCACAGCTGCTGAGCCAACCAGCCGACGGGGCCAGCTTCGAGTGGGCGGGGCCAGCTCAACTTCTAGGAACCAGTACTCACGTAGTGGTGCGTAGTGGGTGCATGACATCACTGCCTGAGGGCTCCTAAGTATGTGTGCCCCTCAGGCCCTGCAAATACTTGATGCAAACTTATGCATACCCTGATATGGTATATGGAGGACCTTGCATAGAAGATGGCAAAAATTGTTGCAGGTGTCCACTGATACAGAGCGCAATCTTATACCCCCATTGCGCCGGCGCTACACCCTTGCACCGGCTGAACGTTGTTGGTGCAGGAGCGTCAGTGGTACGGCACTGGACCGGCGCAAGCAGCAGCGCCAACACTCGGGCGCTGTTGGGGTGTGCCAGCGTTGTGGTGTGCCGGCAGAGGCATGCCGGGGGCGTAACTGGATGGCACAGTGGGCAGAGACAGGAGTTGTGCCACAGAACGACCACAGTGCCAAATCTTAAACCCCGTCCCTGGCCAAGGTGGTCCCTATTCGGGCCATTCCTGTCCACATTCCTCTGCGCCTGCAAAACAGCAGGTGCAGATCTGAGCAGGCCCATGGGGGTGACTGGGGCTTATGCGGGTGTAAGGGGAAAACCTTCCCTTGCCCTGCACTGTGCTGTTGCTGCCTCCTGCTGGGCTTAGGATATGGCCCTGCTATGTCAGCCTTACTATGCTGGCCTTGCTTAGGACTGGGCTGACAGTATCCATGGTTTCAGTTATCCACAGATACCACGGATACTGGGATGCCTATTAAAAAGGTAGGGGAACAGTAAACAAAACTTTTTTTTTACCTTGTTGCAGCAAAACCGCTGATGTCCCTTTAAAAAGGCACAAACCACTTTTAAAAGGCACCCCAGTATCCACGGTTTCAGGTATCCGTGATGGGGTCCGGAACAGAACCCCGGCAGATACCAGGGCATGCCTGTATCTATGCCCAGGTGAGCTTGTACATCTGGAGGACTAGGAGTGCTTTAACAAATAAATAATGAACCTCATTCATAACATAGCTCACCACATTTAAGACTAGGAGAAAAAACAATGTTCTATGTTATTGTCTATGACACTGCCCCAAAATTGGTCAACCCAAAAAATTACTCTGATTGAAAGAAGACTTTTCAAGTAAATGGTTAGGGGCTGAATTTGTTGTCATAAGACAATCCAGTATGTCTTAAATTATATGATTTCCCTGCTTCTAATGTACCAAATATACCACTGAAATATGCAGCTAGATTTTGGTGGGATTTTAAAAGAACAACCCTATGATGGCAGCTGCAGTGACATTGTCTGGGAAGGGCAAAGGGACATTTGTTTCTTCCTTCTCCAGTTTCTATGGTCTCCTTTGATAGGGCTAATTTCTCCCCCTGGAATTGACAGAAGCTAAGCTGGTTTGAGTAACCTTTTAAAAACCAGGTTGCTCAAATCACTGAACATAATATTGACCGGAACAATGCATTTGATGGAGTTAGACAAAATGCTTCTGTTATTTTTATGATATACAGTTTTTTAACACACACGCACGCACACATGCACACGCGTGCACACGCGCACACACGCACACACACATACTATGTCAAGCTCACATTCCTATTTAGATGTTTTCTAAATTCACAAGGTGCACTTCTCTTGGCTAATTAGCACAGAGAGTTTAAGATATGTCTACTCTACAAACATAAACGTGTTAAATGGTGATTTCTTCTCCCCAGGGAATGCTGGGAAATGTAGTTTTCTGTGGCTCATGCCGCCACCCAAACTTTTCCTAGTCTGGGGAGTTAGGTGACACAGTTTACCAATTTACTACCATGTATGAAGGTGTCAAAAGTCCAACTACATACTACATTAAACACATGTATTATAAGCATGTGCTTAAAAAAAACTGTTATCTAGCAGCTATATCAGACCCCCTGCAAAACAGGATCAAGGGAAATGGGCTTTAACTCTACCTCCCCTGCTGTGGTCTCAATCGGGATCAGACATCCATCAGTAGCTGTTTGCCAAGGAAAAAAGCTTCCAGGGGTATCAAAGAGATATTTTATTCCTTGGCAAATAGCAGCCATGGGATGCAACATTAAGAACATAAGAAGAGCCCTGCTGGATCAGGTCAAAGCTCCATGTAGTCTGGCTTCCTGTATCTCACAGTGGCCCACCAGATGCCTCAGGGAGCACACAAGACAACAAGACGCCTGCATCCTGTTGCCACTCCCTTGCACCTGGCATTCTGAGGTAAATCCTGAGGTAAATATACTAGGGGTCAGTCAAGATTCTCCGCAGCATTTCTCTTTGACAGCCATCAGAACCAGATGCTCCTCTTCAGACATGTACTCATAGGAACAAAGGGTCAGTCTCAATGGATCAGGCCAAGGCTCATCTAGTCCAGTTTCCTGTATCTCACAGTGGCCCACAAGATGCCTCAATGGAAGGTCTACCACCTTCTGAGACAGACTGTTCCACCCCTGAACACTTTGTACCATCAGGGAATCCTTCTTAATATTTAATCAAAATCTCTCTCCTTGTAATTTAAATCCATTTGCCCCAGTCGTAACCTTCAGAGCAACCCAAGGACAAATCTGTTCCCATATGACAGTCCCTCTGATATTTATAGAACTTTTCTAGAACCATTCTGCCCTTAACTGTCTCTTCTCCAAATTAAACATGCCCAACTCCTTGTTCAAGGGGGATCATCACCCTCCTTCACCATACTAGCTGCCCTCTTCTGGATCTACTCCAGTTTGTCAATATTCCTCTTAAATTGCAGTGCCCAGAATTGGACACAATCCTCTAGGTAGGGTCTGCCTAAAGCAGAATATAGAAGTACTACTACTTCTGGTGTTCTGGTGGTAGAAAGAACTGAGAAGAGTGGAAGTATTAGAAATTTTAGAGTTGTAACCCCTTTTGCAAGCATGGTGCTTGCAAAGAACCAACTATATAAGGGAGGTAAGAAGCACACAGATGGCATTTTTCAAATAGTCTTCCCAGGCTAAAGCAGCTGATTTGTGCCAAAAATTCCATCTGCTCATTCAAACTCCAGATGGTTCCATTTGCACTGCTACTCCTTTAAGACTGTGAGCCTATATATACTTACCTGGGAGTAAGTTCCATTGAACAATGAGATTTATTTCTGAATAGACATGTCTACGTTTGTGCTGCATAGAAATGAATTGCTGATCCAGATGGTCACACACATATCCTTCTCAGAGTCACACTGCATTGTGGGTTTTGTGGTATTTAAGGCTCAATGATGTTGGTGAGTATTACACCCCTGCCGCATGACACCCCTGTTGCATGACCCCCTTACTCACCACCCCCTTACTCACCATGCCAATTTATGGCAGCCTGGGCCCTTCAGTGTCTGGTGCACAGCACCCGGAATTGGCTCAATGGTGATGCAATGATGTCATCACATCACTGCCAAATTGCTTCTGGGGGCCATGATTTGTGACTGTTCAGACAAAGGCATAGTGGTGGCTTGAGTGGAGGACATGTCAGCTTGCCAGGGTGTGGCACCAGGGGCAGACCGTCTCTGCACCCCAATTGCTATGCTACTGTTAAGGCTGATTTAACAGTAATAGGGCCTTCTCGGTGGTGGCCCCCCAACTTTGGAACACCCTCCCCTTAGAATTAAGAACTGCTCCCATTTTGGCAACATTCCTGTGGGGGCTGAAGACTTTTTTTATTCAAGCAAGACTCTAACTGTTCACAGGCAGGCTGGCATTTTTTACATTTTTTACATTCTATCTTTTAAATTGTGGGATCCACAGGGTTTGCTGTTTTTAAATTTTAACTGTTTTTTAATTATTGGTCTTAATATGGTTTTAATTGCACATATTGTATTACCTTCTAATGTTGTAAGCCGCCTTGGGTGCCCTTGGGCAGAAAGGCGGGATAGAAATTGAATAAATAATAATAATGATAATTTAGAATGTTGGACATGTCCATTCCGGTTTTTTCCCCCGAAAAATTGGGGCGCTATCAGTGATGTCATGCAGGGGGTACGCGGGGGTACGCGAGTACCAGTTTCTAGGATTACAGCTGGCCCCGCCCATTCACCCGCCCACTCATCGACTCCACCCCCTGCAACGTTTGAATTTCCTGCACGTTTGAGTTGCCTGCACGTTCTCAGAGCCAGGAAGGCAGCGAGTGGAGCCTTGCCTTGCCTTGCCACTGAAAAATAAGCTGCTCTGGGGTTTTGGAACTGTTGGGTCACTTTAACATGATGCCAGGCCTCCTTAACATGTTCTGGGGGTGCTGTGGAATACTGTTGCAACTGTTGGGTCAGTTTAAAACTGTCTGAGGCCTCAAAAAGGGCTTTTTTCATGTCACTTCCTGCCACGACATCACTTCCGGCTTATGATGTCACTTCCGGTGGGTGGGTCCCGACACGTGCCAATCAAAAGTGAGTACCTGTTGTTAAATCATTTAGATGACACCACTGGGCGCTATCCTAACCTGGAGTTAGGCTGGCACAGGTAGGCCATCAAAGTTTGGTCAGCACAAGGGCCACAGTAATGTATGTTTGGACCACTCTCGGAGTCAGGGAGGATGGTGCATGTCTGTGTGCTGGCCTCTCTGAGTCTGAGAGTGGTCCAAACGGACTTTATGTGTCCTTGTGCCAGCCAAATTTGGCTGGCCTCACTGTGCCAGCCTAACTCCAGGTTAGGATTGAACCCTCAATTTGATTGCTGGAGGTGGCCTTGCTTTGGTTTAAAAGCATTAACATGCATTAAATTACAGGAGATGCTGATATTCACATGTGGATGGTGCCAGACCCCAATAAACTTTGTGACTGCCCAAAATTGGATGTGTTTTTGTGCATGCCCAAATGAATACTGCTAATCACATTTTTTGTGGCTGCAGACATTCAGAGGCGTATCTGTGAGTTTTCACAAAATTTGTCAGATTTTCATGTGAATTTTGTTCATATGGGAATGTGTTGACAGTCATCCACCAAACCTCACTTGTTCACTGTGTAAAGTGATTGCTAGCATTCCGAATGCTTGTTGCCATGGCACTGGAGAACACTAGGACATTTTCTAGATGAATGAATATAAATTGAGATGAAAACTTGATTTCAACAAGTCTCTGGCTATTTTAAAACATAATTTTTTTTTCTTGAAGGGAATGGCACATTTTCAACCAAATTCTGGATTCTGATGGCAAATTAGCTGATCTGGGGCATTGGACAGAGCCGAGGTCCCTCTAAAACATGTATCCAACCCTAAAAGTAAGTTGTAGATGCAATGACTGGTCCAAGCTCCCTCAGTGAGCTTCATGGCTGAGTAGAGATTTGGACCTAAGTCATCCTGGTCTTACATTGAATCCTAGGCATGTTTACTCAAATGTAAGTTCCACTGAGTTCAATGGAGTTTACTCCCAGATAAATGCGATAGGATTCCAGCCTTATTTTCTGTCCACTCAACCAGAGGCGGAGGAAGGGTGTAGCCCGTGGTGGTGCGAGCCATGGGTGCCGGCAGTGGTAGGGCGGCAGGGCACCATTGCGTGAAGTCCATGGACTAACCCGCATGCTGTCTGGCCTGCTCACCCTCCCTGGCACCTGTTCCGCTCCAAAATGGAGCTACTCTGGGCGTAGGGAGGCATTGCTGGGCGACGCAGGGGGGTGGGGCGAGGTGCTGGGGGCGTGGTTTCATCACCCTGCCATGGGCACACTTGGGGCTCCATTCATCCCTGCACTCAACCACACCGGCTCTCAATAAATTTGCCATGTTCCTAGCAGTATCCTGTGCCCTGAGTTCATAATTACAAAGAAGTACAATAAATATTCCCATACAAGCATTCCTTCATCTCCGAGTGGGATACATTCGATGGCTCCCATGGATACAGAAACCAGGGATATGGGGAACCCGATTTCTGTGTGTCCCTGTGCCCCCCCCCCCCATACCCATTAACTTCATTTAGGTGTTTCTTCCTTTTACTGAATGCTATAAAGATGTGCGCTTATAGCACGGCATGCATGCAGGCATTTCTGGGCATGGGGAGGGGCAGAGCAGGGGGTGGGGCTGGTGGTGACTCTTACCACCAATTCCCAACCTTTGTGTAGGGACTGCTTTTACAGTAGGGCTATGTAGCTGTGCGAGATTGAAGGGGAATACACCTAACCTCATCAAAGGGGATTTATTACAGGTTTACCAATTTAAGAAAGCAATATTGTCTGGACACGGGACCCAACAGCCATAGGAATGCATTATGAGAAGCCCTTAAATTAGATAAATTAAAGTCACCTGAAGCCACCCATCCCAAATATCAGATTTTCCCAGGATCAGCAATTGTTTTCCTGAATTCCAGGAACCAGTAGCTTATCTGCCATAGTAGTACTACTGTTCCTTTCCTGGAAATCCGTTATGGACCTGCAGCTGATGGATTGCTGGTTCACTGATCCTATGGACCACTACTTTGAGTAGCACTGATCTAGAACATGGACCGTTGTGTATGGGGAAAGCCTTCCCTGTCCCAAGTGGATCATTTCATAGCGCTGCCCAGTGATGTCATGCACCCACTATGCACCACTATGTGAGTACCGGTTCCTAGAAGTTGAGCTGGCCCCACCCACTCGAAGCTGGCCCCGTCGGCTGGTTGGCTCAGCAGCTGCGCATGCGTACTGCACACCCACAGCCGTTGCCTGCACTTTCTGTGAGGAGGCAGGCAGGCAGGCAGCATGGTGGTGGCGGCAGCGGCGGCAGCAGCGGCAGCAGCAGCAGCGGCGGCAGCAGCGGCGGCAGCGGAGTGAGAGGACCGGAGGTGGCAGCAGCAGCAACAGCAGCAGCAGCAAGGGAGACCCGGGAATAAGGCAGCAAGCATGAGAAGGTAGGCTGCCTGGGGCTCCTGCTCCCTCCAGCCGCGCAGATCCAGTGTCCCGGTTCCTCCTGCAGCCTCCCCCCAGCCCCAGCCCCCACGTGGTCTTTTTTTTGGTCGCCCGTTCCCCCTCCTGCTCCTTGCCAGCCAGCCCGACACTCAGTTGGGCGCCCACGTGGTTGCGCGGCCCGGTGGGCGCCCGTTCCCCCTCCTGCTCCTTGCCGGCTCCTTGCATTTAACATTAAAGTCAAATGGCTCCCTGTCCCAAAAGGGCTCACAATCTAGTACAGTCTAGCCTGCTATTTAACCAGGGAACAGTTGAAGCAAAATATGTATACACATCTCTAGAAAGCAAAGCAATAGAAGTTAAATCAACACTAACCCCAAGCTGAAGTTATTACAAACATGATCACACCCATGGCAACAATCATGACCTCACTTCCGGCTATGACCTCACTTCCTGCCATGACATCACTTCTGGCTTATGACGTCACTTCCGGTGGGCAGACCCCGACAAGTGCCAATCAAAAGTGAGTACCTGTTCCTAAATCATTTGGATGACACCACTGGCGCTGCCACTCCATTTTCCAGCCCATCAGCTGCCAGCCAATACTGTATGCTGGCAGGGACACTCTGGTCACTTCCCTACATGGAGGCCCTCGCCTGTGCCCTGGCTAAATAGCTGGAACAGAAGCGAGCAGACCTATTACCCACGCTCCACCCTTACTCCCTCCTCTGGGGAGCCTCCTGTTGGCTGCCTGGCTACCACGGGATGCAGCAATAGTTTCCTGGCTGCCGCTGTTCACTCGACTGGGCAGCCTCTGTGTGTGTGTGTGTGTGTGTGTGTGTGTGTGTGAGAGAGAGAGAGAGAGAGAGAGAGAGAGAGATTACAAGAGGGGAAATTGATTCATTAAAAAAGGTAAGGATTAAATTTATAATAGATTAAAAATGGACTATTGAACTATATTTAAAGACAGTTTCAAGAACACACACACACACACACACACACACACACACACACACACTAAGTTATCCTGAGATCACCACCCCAGAACAGAATCCAGTTTCTGATGTGGAAGGGTGAATCATATCAGTCTGATGATGTGAGCGGAATGCTAATCAGCTACACCAGGTGAAATCAAGGCCTCTTCTCTCTTCCTTTCTTTCATCCCAGGATGAGTTAACATGTAATCAAAAGCTGGATTATTATCTGTGCAAGTATATTGAGGGCCTGAGTACACCTCCATGACAATGAGTGCAACCATGGGGTCCAATGACCCATATATATTTTTTCCAGGGTAAAAAAAAACATGATGGAGGTGATGATTTGGAATTTTGAAGCAGCTGGTAGATGCTTATCCCTTGCCTTGCAAGACATTTTTCTGTTCCATGCAATCAGGGAAAAAAGACCAGGGAGAAAGCAAGCTGACTAAGGGGAGTAGTGTCTATTGATTACCATGTACATACTCCTTCCTGCTCCCTGTTCTCCCTTTACTGGATCAGCAGCTGAACTGGGGAGAGAAACTTGATAGTTTTTATCTGTTGCCACCAGGCTTGTATGGGAACCCCCCGCCCGCCCCCAGCACTGAACTTCATGGGTCTTTATTAAAAATCAAACCCACAGTAGCATCTGCAGAATAAAGGGGCATGACAACCCAGCAAATTACCCATAGATATCTGTGCGTTTTTTTCTGATATTATTCCCAAAATGTCTTGATTAAAATAGCAAATTGTGGTGATATGTGTTTTTATTCTACATTTGCAATCCAAGTTCTCATTATTATCCATTTTAAATGCTCTAAAGGTGTACTGGGTAGATGATACAGGTGATCTTCAGTGCAAGCCTATGCATGTCTACTCAGAAGTAAGTCCCATTATGTTCAATGGTGCTTACTCCCAGGAAAGTGTGCATAGGATTGGAGCCCTAGTGTCAGCAGATGCAGACACAGTATTATTTCTAATTGGAAAAGTAGTCTATTTTAATTTCTGGAACGTATCTTAAACACCAAAATGTGGTGTTTTGTGTTTTTATTCATATATTTTAACTGCCAAAAAGTGGTTGTTAATGCCCAAAAGGCAGTTTTCAACAACAAAAACACATATCCTATAGACTAAGCAGGCAAGGAGTCAAAATGGAATCAGTGTCTTAAATCCAAAGCAATGCATATTGGAAAGTATCAGAGTAATTCTCCAAATAATTGACCCATGATAGAATTCTGAACTAGTTGTGGTTTCTCTCTTCAAAGATTGCCCCATATAGAGCACACTGCAGCAGATCTAACCAGTAACCATGCAATGCACCAAAAACCCATGGCTAAGTGGCATATCTGGGATTGTATTATTAGCTCTTGCCAAGGGCATACGAATGAATCTTTAAACACAGGAGCACATTTTATTCTATACCTTTATTCTCTGACTTTAACGTGTTCTGATGCTTCTCCTTTTGCTACTCCTTTTGCTCAATCAAGACAGAGGCATTTCATATTTCTCTGTTAATCCTATTTCAGGCTGAATCGGAGGTACTTTTTCAATAGCGCTTGCTTACAAACTGAAATGGAATTAGCATGTAATTATGCATAGAATGCTCTGGGAGGGAAAAAGTAGCAAGTGAATTGTGATACAGGCTCCATTATACCAGGGGTGGTGGCGGAACCCCTGGGTGATGAAGTTCAATTTTCCTTTTCATGTGTATAAATGGGTGGTTCTCTCTGAGCATTTGGCAGAGGGAATGAGTAGCACATGGAGAACAATTCTATTTACCTATGAGCCAGGTAGCATTCCCATTGCCAGGTTGTTGAAACAATTGCAGTGATGTACCACTGAGTCTATGGTACACTCAAGGTATCTTGCTTTATTAAGGGCGCAACCCTAACCAAATTTCCAGCAGGGGGGTGAGGGCAATGCAGCACCAAACAAACATTCCCTTACCTTGAAGAGGTCTCCATGACTGCCCCCCAACTGCAGGTTGCAGCGCATGCCCCATTGGCACAGCTATGTCAGTGCTGGTTAGGATTGCACCCTAAATCACCATCACATTCTGTTGCTCCATTTCTACAGTAGACTTTTAAGTTATTCCTATTACATCAAGTAACATAGAGGGCAGTGGTTCCAAACTGTGGGTCAGGACCCATCAGTGGGTCGCAATCCGATTTCTGGTGGGTCGCAAAACTGACAAACTGATAGCTGACATGGAAAATGTACTGAGCCCTATGGAAACTTAAAGGAGCAGCACATATGTGTTTACTCAGTAGTAGGTGACCGTACCTGTGCTCCAGTGGTGTCATTCTATAATGAAGTGCCGGAACAGTGGGCGGGACTTACCGTGTGATTGGCTGCGCGGTTCTGACGCGTCGCCACCGTTCCAAGCCCCGCGCGGGCACCCCTGGCTTCGGAGGGGGTGCCCGCTTGCCTGGGTGGCGCGCTGGGTGCTGCGGAGAGCCGCGGAGGGGCGCGCCACCCGGAAGAAGCCCTCCGCGGCGGAACAGCAGGCGGCGACGCGTCGCGGGACCCCTGTCAATTAAGGGGTAAGTCCCGCCTGCGTTCCAGCACTTCATTATAGAATGACACCACTGCTGTGCTCTCAATGAAGGCCAAGCAAAAGGGAACAGAAGGACATCAGAATGGTCCCAATTCGATGAGCACGAATTTCAACAAATGCTCAGAAGGGCAGTCCCTCCCCCCCCACACACACACACACCATTGTAAAAAGGATAAAAATAAAGTCTTGAGCAGCTGGTGAAGGAAAACTGCTTTAGAGCACAATCCTAACCTGGAGTTAGGCTGGCACAGTTAGTCCAGCAAAATTTGGCTGGCACAAGGGACACCATAAAGCACTTTTGGACCACTCTCGGAGTCAGGGAGGATGGTGCACGTCTGTGTGCTGGCCTCTCTGACTCCGAGAGTGGTCCAAACATACCTTATGGTGTCTTTTATGCCAGCCAAACTTTGCTGGCCTAACTGTGCTGGCTTAACTCCAGGTTAGGATAGCGCCCAGGCAGCCCAATCCTAAGCAGCACCGACATAGTAAGGCCGACATGGCAGGACTGCATCCTAAGGCCATTGGGAGACAGCAGCAGCACAACGCCGGGAAAGGGGAGGATTTTCCCCTTGCACCCATGTAAGCCCCAGCCAGCTTTATGGGGCTGCTCGGATCTGCGCCTGCAACGTGCACAGCAGCGACCTGAATGGGCAGCCCTGGCTGGGGATGGGGCTTAGAATATGGCACTACAGCTGTCTGCCATTGCCGCCCCCATTGCCACCCTCTGTGCCGCCCCGTTACAGCCCCGGCATGCCCCTGGCATGCCCTCAAGAGCGTAGCGCCTGCGCAATGAGGGTATAGGATTGTGCTCTTAGTCTCATAAAGCTAGGTGGGTCCCAATAGAGTGTCATTTTAAAAAGTGGGTCCCAGGGCTAAAACGTTTAGGAAACACTGATATAAGACGTGTGCCCCTGTTTACGCACCCCAATCTGTTTAAACCTTTTCTTTTTTATCTTTGTTCTTTCTGCTTGTTGATCTCCTAGGAAGGTGAAAATTCAGGTATCGTATGCCTATCTATCAATTCTATTATATTCAATTCTACAGAAGTGTACATGTGCACGCACAAACACAGACACAGACACAGACACAGACACAGACACAGACACACACACACACACACACACACACACACACACACTGGGCAGAAAAAACACCACTTTCCAGTGTACTGTGTTTCTTCCTTGCACAAAACTTCTATTTCTTTTCCTTGTTGTGGGACTTCCTGTTTTAAGGACTACACAAGAACTTTCACCGTAAGAAAAAAGATGCAGGTTAGGATTGCACCCTAAGGGTGTATATTTATTTATTTATTTATTTATTAGATTTATATACTGCTTTTCTAAAATCCAAAGCGGTTTACAAAAATTAAAACCATTTAAAATAACATATTAAAAATTAAAATCAATTAAAAGAATAACAACCATAAAAAGAGCAGGACATCCCAAATATAAAGCAGCATAAACTTAGTAAGATTTAAAAGTTTTAGGCTTAGTTTCTGTAGGTAAAGCGGGCAGCAGGGTTAAACCAAAGGCATTGTGGGAATAATGGGTTTTGAGAGAGGATTTAAAAGGAGAGAGACGCAGGCAGAGGCATTCTGGGAAGGAGCTGTAGGCGTAAGGGGCAGCAAGCAGGGTTGTTATCCAATTTTCAGCATGAAGGTGGCTCATTACAGCAAAACATCCTTGCGTAAAGCCAGTATTGAGAGCATCACCGTGATTGCTATCAAGCCGGAGATGAGATTAGATGCGGCTTAT
Source organism: Lerista edwardsae (assembly GCA_029204185.1). Classification (NCBI taxonomy): domain Eukaryota; kingdom Metazoa; phylum Chordata; class Lepidosauria; order Squamata; family Scincidae; genus Lerista; species Lerista edwardsae. The sequence continues at coordinate 13,046,684 of JAJKFI010000017.1, read as the reverse complement.
AAATAATAAGCAGAGTCGGCCTGCATATTGATCTGCAGCTTCTGTTTGTCGGCTGCCAGATGAACTCTCGTTCAGAAGAGTCCTTCAGGTAAATTTCAATCCCAAGAAACTGTACAAAAAGAATGAAGGTGCCTGCCCTGAAACCAAGACCACTGATTGTGCTGAAGTGTAGGTTCCGTTAAGTAATGTGAACCCAGCATGCTCCACTATGACAGGTGTTTCTATCTGCTTTTTGTTTTTGCAAATTATTTTTCTTGCAAATCACTGGGGGACTATGCCCCAGATTTAAATCTCCATCTGAGCCACAATGCTTCCTGGGTGATCTTGGGTCAGCCACTGTCTCTCGTCCGAATGTTCACAAGTTGTTTTGAAAATAACTTGAGCTCTGTGATGGAGGGTCAGGGTAATAATTGAACAACGATGAATATGACCCTGCTTCCTGGCCATACTGGCAGTCTTGAGAGGTGTGAGGCCAGGATATAACTCCAGCCAGGGACTGCCCTACCCCTTTTTCGTACGACTCTGGAATGAGCTCTGAGCCTGAAATTGTTCCTCTGTCTGTTCTGGAAATGATTCTACTCTACTCCAGTCCATTCTGTACCAGATGCTGGTTGAGGCAGAACTATCCCTTCCAATTTCCCTAGAGCAGTGGTTCGCAAACTGTGAGTCACGTCCCCCCAGTGGGTCTTGAGTCAATTTCAGGTGGGTCGTGAACAGTGGTGGTATCTAAAGCGAGAGGAACCGGTACGCTGGGCAGGACTTACGTGTGATTGGCTGCCCGTCTGTTCGGTTCCGCCACCTGCCCGCCTGCCCTGGCCTCGGAGGGGGCGCCTGCTCGCCGGGGGGGACGGGTGGGGGGCGCGCCGGGTGCCTGGGCAAGCAGCGGTGGGGTGCGCCAACTGGGGGCAGCCCACGCGGCCGGCGGGCAGGCGGCAGAACAGAACGGACGGGCTGCCAATCAACCATCCGTCCCGCCTAGCATTCTGGTTCCTCCCGCTTTAGATACCACCACTGGTCGTGAAGCACCTAGAGCAGCCATACTGAAACTAAGGGAAGATGGGATGCTGGTAAGGGGGAGGGCTGTGTGGTTGTTTTGCTTGTGTCAAGACTGTAAATAGGCTTTTCTTTCTGAGTCTGATTCACGTTGCGATTGGGAAATGACTGAGAAATAACCCCACTTCTTGCTACAGTCTCAGGAAAGCAGCAGGCTCTGGTGTCACAGTGACAGCACTTCTGGCCGTGACATCACTTCTGGTGGGTCCCGGACAGATTGTCATTCTAAAAAGTGGGTCCCAGTGCTAAAATGTTTGAGAACCACTGCCCTGGAGTTTAATTCTAGAGCTTGAATTCCATCATTTGCTAAGACTGTGTCCTTCGTAAAAGGTCTTCCAACTGTTCTGGTGGTCTCAGGGCATTTGGCTACAACTGCCCTATGAGGAGCCATTTCCCCCCCCCCCTTTGTTTTACACTGTTCAGGCAAAGGTAGAAAACGGAGCCCTGTGGCTGCTGAAAGTCATAGACATCTGTGCACCAGAGGCGCATATCACAGTCATGTGAAGGGCTTTGAAGGCAGTTGCTTGTACCGGTTTCCCATTACGGCAGCAGAAGAAACCACACAAGGTCTAATGATCAAAAACATTGATTTATTCCTCTCACAGGCCTTGGGTCGCCCCCTGGCTTCTAATTAAATCCCACTTACATTCAACACTGGTACATAACCCTTCTGTTCTGCATGAGATAAAACCCTTTGCTCTACCGAAAGCCCACAGCCTCTGTCATTGCGCCAACAAAGCTCTGGGTTTTTTTACGCTAAAAGGGGCCAAGATGAACCCCGGCGAATATAGGCAACAGTGGGATTTTGAGGTTCCAAAACTGTGCGCTAACACATGTAGTTTGAGCCTCACTCGGCTTCATTTTTTTTTTAAGCAGAAGAATTCAAAGGATGTCACGATAAGTGAGATGACTATTTCTGTACTTGTGTCACGCATGCCTGGCGTCATAGGGGGATTTGCTCGTGAAACATGAGCTTTGGGAAATCCTGGATGTCAACTTTTTATCATTTAGAAAAGCATGTTCAAATCGGAGGGGAAGAGAAGGCCGAAGGCTTTGAAATCGAGGGATGTAAAGGCAGGCTCGCAGTAGATACGCGATATCTCTTGCATATTTCAAACTCTGCATTAATGTTTGCCAAGGGTGTGTGGGGAGGGAGATTGGCCTTCTATCTGCCACAGTTGCAGAGTGGCTCGAGGCAGAACTGCAGGTCATGCCCAATTAGGGGCTGAAAATGTCTCATGTGAATTCTCCCTTCTCCCTAGCTGTCACATTTAGGGCGCAATCCTACCCAGTGCCGAAATGGCAAGGCTGGCCAGCCAGCGCCATATCCAATGCTGGGTGGGGGGGGAGGCTGGAGCCTTGGGCGTCAAGGGAGCATGCGTTTCCTTACCGTAGGGGAGGCTCCAGACTCCCCTATGCACTCCTTGGATCTCTGCCTGCTACAAAGCGGGCGCAGATCCGAGGAGACTGTGCGGCCCCAATTCGGGCAGCGCAGCCTCTAGAACGGGCTTAGGATATGGCCGTATGGCCACCTCCCAAGCCCGCCCAAGTCCCGCCTATGTCCCATCCCACCAGTGGTGTCATCTACTCCCCAGTAGACGGTTCGCTAGGCGGGAGTAGGGAGTGATTGACAGTCCGTCTATTCACTTCCGGTTTCTTCGCGCGCCCCGCGCGGCTTTCCCTCGCCTCGGAGGGGGCGCCTGCTCGCCCAGGCACCCGGCGCGCCCCCCACCCATCCCCCAAGGCGAGCAGGCGCCCCCTCCGAGGCGAGGGAAAGCCGCGTGGGGAGCGCAAAGAAACCGGAAGTGAATTGACGGACTGTCAATCACTCCCTACTCCCGCCCAGCGAACCGTCTACTGGGGAGTAGATGACACCACCACCTGGAAACTACAGGCCTGTCAGCCTAACGTCTGTTCCGGGTAAGATGGTGGAAAGCCTCATCAAAGATAAAATCCTAAAACACGTAGAGGAACAAGTACTGCTAAAGGAAAGTCAGCATGGCTTCTGTAAGGGTAAGTCTTGCCTCACAAACCTTTTGGAATTCTTTGAAAAGGTCAATAGGCAAGTGGATGTGGGTGAACCTGTGGATATCATATACCTGGATTTTCAGAAGGCATTTGACACGGTCCCCCACCAAAGACTGCTGAAGAAACTTCACAGTCAGGGACTAAGAGGGCAGGTCCTCTTATGGATCCAGAATTGGTTGAGGGCCAGGAAACAGAGACTGGGGGTCAATGGGCCATTTTCACAATGGAGAGAGGTGAAAAGCGGAGTGCCCCAGGGATCTGTCTTGGGACCCGTGCTTTTCAACTTATTCATAAATGACCTGGAGACAGGGATAAGCAGTGAGGTGGCCAAGTTTGCGGATGACACAAAACTTTTCCGGGTGGTAAAAACCAGAGAGGATTGTGAAGAGCTCCAGAAGGATCTCTCCCAGTTGGGGGAATGGGCAGCCAAATGGCAGATGCGTTTCAACATAGACAAATATAAAGTGATGCACGTTGGGGCAAAAAACCAAAACTTTACCTATAGGCTAATGGGTTCTGAGCTGTCTGTGACAGCTCAGGAGAGAGATCTTGGGGTGCTGGTGGACAATTCAATGAAGGTATCGACCCAGTGTGCGGCAGCAATTAAGAAGGCCAATTCCATGCTTGGGGTCATTAAAAAAGGGGTTGAGAATAAAACAGCCAATATTATCATGCCATTGTACAAATCGATGGTAAGGCCACACCTGGAATATTGTGTCCAGTTCTGGTCGCCGCATCTCAAAAAGGACATAGTGGAGTTGGAAAAGGTGCAGAAGAGAGTGACAAAACGATTACGGGGCTGGGGCACCTCCCTTATGAAGAAAGACTGCAGCATTTGGGGCTCTTCAGTCTAGAAAAAAGGCGCCTGAGGGGGGGACATGATTGAGACATACAAAATTATGCATGGAAGGGATAAAGTCGATAGAGGGATGTTCTTTTCCCTCTCTCAAAACACCAGAACCAGGGGGCATCCACTAAAGCTGAGGGTTGGGAATGTTAAAACAGATAAAAGGAAGTACTTTTTTACCCACCGGGTAGTTAATCTGTGGAACTCCTTGCCACAGGAGGTGGTGATGGCATCTGGTCTTGATGCCTTTAAGAGGGGATTGGACAGATTTCTGGAGGAAAGGTCCATCGTGGGCTATAGGCAATGATGGATTGTGCAACCTCCTTACAAAGGTGGTGGGCTACTGGTACCGGGTGCAAGGGAGTGGCAACAGGATGCAAGCATCTTGTTGTTTCATGCCTCCCTGGGGCACCTGGTGGGCCGCTGTGAGATACAGGAAGCTGGACTAGATGGGCCTTTGGCCTGATGCAGCAGGGCTCTTCTTATGTTCTTATGTACCACTGCATCCCACCCTCCCTCTCACTCCCTCGCCCAATCTCTGTGCTGCTTCGGCACGGAGCTTCCCCTGCGCCAGCCGCCTTCAGTTGACACAGTAGAAGCTCGCTGTCGGTGCTGTATGAGTAGCATTGGCCTGACAGCGGGAGCACTGATGTGGGGGTGGCGATCGGCACCCCTGCATAGGCACTCTGCCTCTTGCGTTGCCACGATGACGTTGCGTCGATGCAAGAGGGCAGGTAGGATTGCGCTGCCTGTGTGCAATCCTAAAATGGTGTTGCGGGGCGGGGAAGATGGCGAAACGGAGCGGTACGCAATGGGCGGGCTGCCACTCACCCGTTCCTCCCGCCCAGCGTTCCGGCAGCATGACGCCGCTGCCCGTAGGGATGGTGCCTGCCACTGAACCACTGTCTCTGCCACTACCACTCTTCTGGAGCCCTCCCAAGAGACAGACTGGGGACATCCTATGACCCTCTGAAGGCTTCTGCAGCCTCTGGAGGGCCATTAAACAGTTCTTCTGGTTTTCAGCAGAAAACTGGAAGTATTGTTTAAAGACCTTCCGAAGGTGGCAGAATGTTTTTGGAGGGCAACAGAATGTCATACAAGGCTCCAGAGCTCCAAGTGGTGGCAGTCACTGTGGGAGGGGCAGAAGCCTGGCAGCAAATGGGCCAGGAACATGGATGCTGTTGAGCCTGGAATTCTGGATTCTGTTGGGGTAAATTCCTGTTCTTGATTCTTGGTTGTACCAAAATAAATGCTTATTAGAAATGATGGCCTCCAAAAGCATCATTGACTTCAGAGGCATCATTGACTGCCTCCGAAGCCCTGAAATATGGCTTTGGAAATGGACTTTTTAATTTTAGAATCATCATAGGGTGCAGACTTAGAGTTAAAAAGGTAAAGTTTAACTCCTAAACTGGAGTTAAAAAGGTAAAGGTTCCCCTGCGACCGAATGGTGTAATCGTGACCGACTGTAGGGGGCGGTGCTCATCTCCGTTTCAAAGCCTGTAGAGCCGGTGTTTTTGTTGTGTATTTGTGTAAATAATAGCAGAGTTGGGGGCTTGGAGACCCATTCCAGCGCCTTGCCTTAGCGCTCCGAAGCGAAGGATTGAAGCAATCGCCACATTTCCATAACAAAGTCTCTTTATTGTAGCGAAAGTGAGAAAGGTACAAAGGTTCAATCTGCCGGCTAGGAAGCCGGTGAAGTCTATGCCGCTCGCAGGCGGCGTTTCAGTGCAGCTTTACATCTTAAGCACACACAGTGAAAAACTCCTTCTAACACCAGAACAAAGGGATGCAGCCAGAGTATATCTGGTAGGTGGATACCTGAAGACCCCTTGTGCCCCATCTTACCCAATGGGGTGACCCTTAGAACACTATGAGCTCATGGGAATGTGCAGTGTTTCCAGCCAGGGCTTCCCGTGTGAAACTGACCTGCTTATTCTACACTATCAGAAAGGGAGTACAACTACTGTCCAAGCTAGTTGCCCTAACAAGCTGGGAAGCTTCCGGCTGAAGGACACACAGGTGTTTATCTGATCTTGAGACGGAGAGACGGAATGCCAGTTTCAGCCAGTTCTGGACTGTGAGATGTGAAACTGCAACAGTTTTGTCCGAGGACGAGTTTCCGTGGTCATGTGGCCGGCATGACTCTACTCCGTAGCACATGGAACGCCGTTCCCTTCCCACCGAAGTGGTCCCTATTTATCTACTTGCATTTAGGTGCTTTCAAACAGCTAGGTTGGCAGGAGCTGGGCCAAGTGACGGGAGCTCACTCCATCATGCAGTCTTGAACTCCCAACCTTCCGGTTGGAAAGCCCAGCAGCAGCGGTTTAACCCGCTGCACCACCATGTCCCTTCCAACCTGGAGTTAGTCTGGCACAGTTAGGCCAGCAAAGTTTGGACCACTCTCGAGTCAGGGAGGATGGCACACGGCTGTGTGCTCGTCTCTCTGACTCCGAGAGTGGTCCAAACATACCTTGTGCAGGCCAAAAATTGCTGGCCTAACTCCAGGTTAGGATTGTGCCCTCAGACACGTCCACTGCCACAGTCTGGTTTTGGATTTTTGCAGTCATATACACAAAGGTATATTATTTTTATGCCTTTTGTTTGTAAGACAATGGCTTAATTGTTAATAATCGTATAACATATTGTCTCAATAAATGGATCAGCTGCTTTATCCATTATTGCATTATGGTGGTTGCTTTATACAATAATTCCAGCATTGGCTGGAATTTAACTCCAGCATTGGCTGTTTTAGGCAAAAGTCTGAGTGTGGAGAGAGTGGGAAACTGCTTACGTTGGATTTGTTTTCAAAGGAGGCTGAATTGGGGAACGGCGCTGAGAGCTGCTTGTCCTTGGGTGATAATGGAACACAATTCAGAGGCTCCAGTCAATGGGAACAAAGGGCTTGTTTTGCTTGATAAAAATTATTGGAACAATGACATCTTTTAATGTTGGGCTGTTGATATGCAAGGAACCTTGCCAAATGTGTAGGCCCCTGTCCACGAGGGCCGGGTGAGTTCAGTTACTCCCTGATACTAGGGAAAAAAACACGCTATGACTACAAAGGGATTATAAAAGCAGCAAGCAAGAGCTGAGCCACACACACACACACACACACACACACACACACACAGAGAGAGAGAGAGAGAGAGAGAGAGAGAGAGAGAGAGAGAGAGAGA
>JAJKFI010000017.1:12990469-13018117 GCA_029204185.1 Lerista edwardsae | reverse complement strand
TGTTCCAAATCAGGCCTCTCTCCACCCCCAGCAGCCCAGAAGCCCAGCGATTCCAGATGGAGAGATTCCAGATGCTGGGGCGTGGCGGGGCAGTGCTGGGGGCGGAGAGCCGGTGCAGGGGGTAGCGATTAGCGGACCTGCACCAGAGTGGAGAATTGGGCAGTTCCGCCACTGCAAAGAACAATCAGCCAACAGCGTAGCATCATATAGAACCAAAGGCATCTGGCTATTAGGCACATATTTAGAAACATGAAGAAAAAATGAAGACAAATTAGTCCACGGAATTCATTGCAGAACGGCCCTTGTAAATCATTCTCCAACAACAAGTATAATTAGAATGCTTGATGACCCATTGATATTGAACAACACTTGAACTAAGTCCTTGCGCTCTCTTCTTTCCCTTCACATGACCACACTTCCTTTTGATAGGGTCATGCCAATTAGCAGGTTCACCAAACAAACAAAATAACTCTCACGCGCCCTCCCCAGTTGAACCACATTGTTATCCAAAAATCAGCAAACTTGTTCTGTCAAGTTTTTATTGGAACTAGCCAGCTGAATCTGAACCGATTTGCATGAGCAAGGTAACATTCGCAGCATGCAGGCAATATGTACTCAGCCCACTTAGTCCAGTGAGGGATATCTGCAAGTAGAAAAAGGCACCACCAGTAGGTGTGGCGGCACCCTCGGTCAGGCCGTCCTCGTTGGGGGCCATGCGGCGGGATCGGGGTGCCGCGGTTGGCGGTCATTGGATACACGGGAGGCTTGAAAATCAGATCTCCTCAGCCTGTTTACTTTGGTGCGGGCCTTTACATTCATGGGTGCCAAGTTACATCACCCCATTCCCCAATTGCTTCCCCAAAATCTCAATATGAGCTCTGGCACTGTCGTCCTCCGCCCTGCCCCACAGAGGGGGGTCGTTTGTGCATCGGGTCATTGGGTTGCCTTTGCCTCTGGTATGCCGGGGCGTCCTCCCATTGGGGCAGCCCAGGGGGTCTTTGGGGGGTGAGCACTCAGCCGGCCCCAAATCAGCTCGGCGCCTGTGGCTCACCCCAGCCCCTTGGGGCTCACGCTCCTGGGGGTGGCGTGGCTGCCCGGTCCTGGCAGTCACCCAGGGGCACCAGTTGGATGGGGGGGCTAGGTCGCGGCCTCCCCACCCACTCGCCCCCTGCTCCCACTGCCCCGGTGCTGACTCTGGGGCAGGGGGGTTGTGCTCCGTCCCTCCCCGGTGCTCTGGAAGGGGAGGAGGGCACCAGACCCCCAAGGGAGCTTCTCCCCTCCACGCTCTGCCGAGCCTGAAGGAGCATCGACCACCCTCGTCCCAGCCCAGGCTCCTTATGAGCCTGCTGGGCAGCCGGCTGGAGCCCTCCCCTTCCGGTCTCGCAGGGGAGCCAAGATCTCGGCTGCCCATGATTCCAGCCAGCTCAGGAGCCCCGCCCCCCAGCCGTGGCCTGCTGCAGCCTCTGCACCTCTCTCTTTGAGGCTGCGGATACTGAGGTGGAGCCCCACGCTTCCCCTCGGGGCAGCCGGGGCAGGCTGTGCTCCACCTCCTCATGCTGCGGCAGATGCCTCCCCGGCCAGCGCAGCCTCTCCAGTGCCCCAGCGAGGCATGGTCCCAGCCTCCAGGAACCCCTCACTGTCTGCCCAGTAAGTGCCGTCGTCCTCGGCCCCCGGGCGGGAGTGGAGGTGACAGCAGGTAACAGCAGGTGTGCTCCAAGTGTCCCCATTTAACAGGGACAATCCTGATTTTACATTCTGTTTTGTCCCAATTTGACCTTTCAGGGCAGTTGCATCACAATGGGAGTGCGGGGGTTCAGGGCACACCAGGTGCCTCCCTCAGGAGGGGGGGGACACCATACTGCCCAAGCCTCTGGTAGGCAAGTGGGCTGAAAATCACTGAACAGAGGTGGTCTGGAGGAGTGTTTTTCTCATTTAGGGTGCAATCTAATAACAGACGTTGCTCTGATGCTACATGATGGTGTCAGTGCACCATCACTAGTGCTGACGCAGGTCCCCCCACATTGGCGCTAGGCAGTGATGTCATCTAACAGGCGAACAAGTGGAATGCTTCATGGGCTGCCCCGCCCACCCGTCGCCATTCGCCACCGCTCCATGATGGACGCGGTGCTGCAAGGCGCTCTCGGCCTCGGAGGGGGCGCCTACTCGCCGGCGGGGACAGGTGGGGGGCGCGCTGGGTGCCAGGCAAGACTCACCCGGCACGCCCCCCACCCGTCCCCGCTGGCGAGCAGGCACCACCTCCGAGGCCAGGAGCGCCTCGGAGCGCCGGGTCCATCACGGAGCGGCGGCAAATGGCGACGGGTGGGCGGGGCTGCCCACAGAGCGCTCCGCTTGTTTGCCTGTTAGATGACATCACTGGCGCTAGGGCTCTTGGGGCGACGCTTGGCCCAAGAGCACTAGCACCGAGCCACCTTTGCACCAGCCGAACTTGACTGGTTCAAGGGCATTCTTGGAGGAGGACGGGAGGGCAGGCAGGCAGGCGGAACTGTCCTACTTCAAACAGTATTTTAAAAATAATATGCATATGAATGACAGTGAAGTATTAAGCTGCCACGGTAATGAGATGATAATATCCAGAGAAAGAAATCAGCGAGCTTTTTCCAAGATTATTTTCTTTAAAATTACAGCCTAACAACCTGAAAATGTGACCATAATGTGTTTCTGTTTAGAAGTTATGGATGATCACAAATTCTCGATCAGTTTTATGTGCGCGCCAGGGATGATGCTTCATGGTCTGCATGTCAACATAGCCAAATGAAAAGGGGAGAAGCCATAATACTCCCACTCAAAGGCTAATTTTCATTTCAAACAGTTCGGCCTGGAAGCCTGCCCACGTAATCCAGCAAAGTGTACTGAAAATAAATACACCAATAAATAAAAAGGGAGAGAAAAAATTCTGCGATTAGATCGCCATCTGGCAAGACAGTGTATTTTGATTGTCAATGAGCTTTGCAAGATTAGCATAAAACATTGTGTGAACTCTTGCAGCAAATCTGGTCTTTCTTTGTCACCAAATACAGAACAGACACATAATCAGATATCAGATACGAAACCTGTACATATGCCCTACCTTGATAACATTCTTGCACAAGCAGAGTGTTCATGAGAGTGGATAGGAAAGATAGAGGCATGATCCAACCCATCATAGGTTCATCGGCACTTGTGGAGGAGGGACTCAGAATGCAATCCTAAACTGGAGTTAGGCCGGCATAAACTAAGCCAGCAAAGTCTGGCCAGCACAACAACCACCGTAAAGCATGTTTGGACTACTCTGAGTCAGGGATGATGGCTCACATCTGAGTGCTGGACTCTCTGATGCTGACAGTGGTCCAAACATATTTTACAGTGTCCCTTGTGCTGGCCAAACTTCGTTGGCTTAGTTTATGCCGGCCTAACTCAGTTTAGGATTGCTCCCACAGTAGATGTTGGAATTATGCGTGCAATGCTGCCTGCAGGGCTCTTGCATGCATCTGCTCTGCAACACACAGTTGGGAAGGTACATTCCCATTTACAACTTGAATGCATGTGGTGAACCTATCAGATGCACTGCGATGCATATGCACGTCTAACAATGATCTCAGCAGGACTTCCAATCTAGCAAACATACCAGGAGCAAATCTCCTTTGATGGACTGGGATAAATCAATTTATCTTTAGTTCCACTCTCCTGGATATGTCCTAATTTGACTAGGCTTTTTCAAGACATATCCAAGACCTGACACAGCATGCTAAATTCTACCCCCTTACCTGGTTATACCTGGTTATATACCCAGTGGTGGGATTCAGGGGGTCGCCCAGGTTCTATAGAACCGGTTATTAAATGGCCGGGCCCCGCCCACTCGCTTACCTTGGCTGGCTTTGGTGGGTTTTTTTGCTCCGGCTATGACGTCATATTTATGACGTTAATTTATTTGAATCCCACCACTGGTTATACCCCTTATACCCCTTATAACCGAGGTTATAGCCTCTGCTCCTTTCACTCCATGGATTGGGACAGGAAGGATGGGAAGGAGCAGAAGAGAGTGGTGGACTAGAGTACTGGAGACACTTGCCACCACTTGCCTCTCCTCCAAACTTCCTCTTCCTTTCCATTTTCTTTTTCTTTTTCCAATGCAGGGAACAGGAGAGGGAAGAGCAACAGTGGAGGTCAGTGGGCGAATGGTGCTGGGTGCCCTTTGCAGATCTACTGCCTGAGATGCCTGCCTCAGGCTACCTCAGAGATGATGGCTCCAGCCCTGGGTATTTTGTTCCATAAACCTTCCAATACAAGGCTTGTCAAGATACATTTATGGACAACAGAGTTATTCTTCCTGGCTTTGGATGTTGCAAAATATGATCATGCCACCCTTCTGGCCTCCACTCAATTAGATTTCAGTGTCTTCTCCAGCTTCAAAGACTCTCTGCTGCCAGGAGCTCACAGATGAAACCTCTTTGGAAGTTCTGGAAGTGGAGACACACTGCTGTTCTGGGGCAGTCGTGAGCCAGGCAGCTGAGTTTAAATAGGGACTGGGGGAGACCTCATAATTAGAGGCACCAGCAGGGTTTAGAGGCTGAACTGGGCTTCGACTGAACTGCCAGCCCCAGGAACAGGAAATTGCAATACAACCAGCAGTTGGTCTCAGCAGCCATCGAGGGAATCTTTTTATGTCTCAACTTTGCTAAAGGCTCACTTTCACCCTCTGTTTCTTTTGTTCACTTACTGCGCCCTGGCCTGTGCTGCATTAATTTGAAAGCAGAGGAAACATTGGTTTCTTTGGCCAATCGTAATTGTCCTCTGATACGCTAATAACATTTCAAATGATGCCTCCATGGCAGCTGCCATATGGGGCTACATCAGTGGTGGGCAGAGGCAGATCTAAGGGAGGGCAGAGCTCTAAGTTTTGCAAGAAGCCTTACCTTGCAGTGGAAATCACTCCTCTCCTGCACCGTTTTAGCCAATCCTCACAGGGAAAAGCAACACCTTGGCTTGCTTACTGGCCACAGCAGCAAGGGAGAGGAGGGATTTACATGACAGGGTAAGGCTCCTTGCAACACTTAGAGCTTTGCCCTCCCTGTAGATCCGCCTCTGGTGGTGGGATTCAAATAAATTAACAACCGGCTCTATGACGGCATAGAAGACTACCACAAAGCAGTCAGCAGCAGCAGTTTCAGCCCTGGCCTATATGCCGCCTGGGGCCAGAACAGCAGGCTGCTGCTGCCCACTGCCACCCATCGACTCACCTGGAGCCTCGCACCACATCCACATGCCCCGCAGGCCGTCCAAAGGCTTCCAGCAGGCTTCAGAAAGTCTTTCAGCATTACTTCCACTTTTCACAGAAGCAGGTAAGTCAGCAGGAGAGGTGTGAGTGGGGAAGGGGGTGGAAAGGGCATGGGAATGGGCAAAACCTGGTGGGGAGGTTCCTTGGGTTCATGGGCTTTGATTGACAAGTGTGTGCAGCAGGGACAAGATACGTCCATTATCCCTTCAGAGGCGTCACTTCTAGACTCCCTAGGAAGGGTGCCGATGCCAGACCCAAAAGAATTTTTGTCAAGGCATCCCTGAAACAGAGGTGTCCTTCGGGTGGGTGCCACCGGATGCGGCACTTCCCTGGAGAAGCTCAGCATTCCAGATGTTTGGGGGTGAGGTGATGACATGATCACATTGCCCCCAAACTACCACGCAGATGCATCCCAATCCTCATCCCTTCCTTCGGCTGGCCCGCCCACCCGCCTGCCCACCCCTCACCCAGTTCCGCCTGCCTATCCGAGAGAAATTGAAATGTTTTCATGTTTAGGCCATTTATAGCCCAAAACCTTTTATTTTATTAAAAAAAATATTTTTATTACAACAAAAACAAACTCACAACTACCAATATTTTTAAAAAGCAACAAATAATACATCTAAATTACTTACATCCTCTACAATACATTGATCTGCTCATATTAGAAAGTATGCCTCTTAGCCAGCCTCTTATTCCTATTAATCTTATTAATACTTAATATCTTCTTATTAATACTTTTTTAATCCCCTTATCATTTATTTTAATCCCCAGCATAGGTCTTAAGTCCTCGGCCTATCCATCAAATCCACAATTCATTGCCCCAATCTTCTCTGGGCCTTGTACTGCTGGGACTTTCATTCTAGTTGAACAAGGACATTTGGTGGTGGTGTAGAAGCCAGGCCTCCCTTGAGCGCTTTTGAGCCCCTGCTGCAAAGGAGGAGCCACCACTCCGGGTAAGTTGATGATGGGGGCGTGTCATGGGCTAGGATGGGGAGGGAAGGGACAGGGAGGGCGGAGAGAAGAAGCAGGGGCAATCCCCTCCTGCCCCACCACTTTTCATTCTTCAGACTTAGGCCAACTATACAGCTGGCATTGGTCCAAGGAGACACAAAGGCAACCAGGAGGGCTACAGTGTGTTAATGGAAAGACATTTTTAATATACATCTCCCAGGCCTCCTGATTACATTCCCTCCACCATAGGGGGTAGCATGCCGCCTGTTGGCACAACTGCATCATTGCCAGTGGTGGGGGATAAGATGGGGCTGTGAATTGATTAACTTCAGTGTTAAAGCCCCAGGCCCCAGGGGGTGGGGAGGGACAGTTAAAACTACTAAATAAGAGCTTTGATTGTAGTTCCAATTACTTTTTTCTAAAATGTAGTTAACTAGTAGCTATTGTTAGGCAGTGGTTAGACGTTGCAGTTAATGTACTTCAATGGTGTACTCCAATGCATGTTTAAAAAGATAAAGGTTTCCCCATGACCGAATGGTCTAGTCGTGACCGACTGTAGGGGGCGGTGCTCATCTCCGTTTCAAAGCCTGTAGAGCCGGCGTTTTGTCCGAGGACAAGCTTCCGTGGTCACATGGCCGGCATGACTCTACGCCACAGCGCACGGAATGCCGTTACCTTCCCACCAAAGGGGTCCCTATTTATCTACTTGCATTTAGGTGCTTTCGAACTGCTAGGTTGGCAGGAGCTGGGACAAGCAACGGGAGCTCACTCCATCACGCAGTCTTGAACTCCCAACCTTGCGGTCAGAAAGCCCAGCAACAGCAGATTAACTCGCTGCGCCACCACGTCTCTTAATGCATGTTTACCCACAAGTTAGTACCACTGCTCTATGGGGCTTACTCCCAAGTACATGTGCATAGGAAAGAGTGAAGGGTCTTTTGAGTTCTCTAACAATTGTTTTTGGAGTGAGATCTTAAGCAAAACAGCAAAATTGGGGGGGGGGGTTAGAAGGAAAATGAGGTATAAAGTGTCGTGGTAAATCAAGACAGGCCAAGCATTTGTGTCTGAGTTCTGGAACCTTCCCCCAAACCATAAGGCCTGAGGCAGCTGGAACAGAGACACAGCTGTGGCCAATTATGTAAATGTTGTAGATATTCTAATAGGTGTACCCTGATTGGGGGAGAGTCTGTATTTAGGCAGGGAACACCAGAACTCTGTGTGGGTGTGTTTGTGGATCGTCGTAACATTCTGTTTGAAAGAATAAAGCCTCTACAAGGAGACTCTGTCTGCTGTGCTTGCCAGCCTGCTCTTCACGTCGTCCGGCTGCAGGGTTTCTGCTGGCTACACTCTGCTGAATGGACACAAATCCATTCTAAAACCCGACAGGTTATGGGCGCAGCAGGACCGTGCTGAGTTACAAGTTATGGAAGACAGCTGCTTGCAGCTACAAAGGATGTCGTTTTGAGCTCTTGAAACGGTGAGCAGCAGCACTTGAAGCATGTCTGACTCAGAGCACGAGCAGGAGTCGGCTGGAGGGGCAGAGGCACCAGACACAGTGCCAGTGGTGCAGCAAATTGCTCCTTATCCGGTATGCCGTCTCAATGATACCAATTATGTGGCATGGTCGCACAAAATGCGTTTGTTATTGAAGAGGGAGTCGTTATGGTCCTTCATTGAGGCAACCCCCACCCCCTTGACGGGTGAAAATCTGCGTATGGACGAGAGGGCGCAAGCCCACATAGGACTGAGTATGGAGGATGACCTCTTAGTTCATATACATGGTCTGACCACAGCTAAACAGTACTGGGATGCATTGAAAGAAATTTACACACGTCAGTCTGTGGCTTCAAAAATCAGTTTGTCCAGACGCCTCTACAGAACAAGACTTGAGCCCGGAGGGAATTTGAGAGAACACCTTCGTCTCATGAAGAAAACTTTCAAAGACCTTGAGGACGTGGGAGTGAACATTCCTGAGCTGCAGCGAGCCCTGACTGTGTTAAGCTCATTAGACAGCAGCTGGGATACATTTGCCTTGACTTTGGAGGCAATACCAGAAACCACATTAACTCTTTCCTACCTCACTGGAAGGCTTCTGGAAGAACAAGAGAAACGCCAGGAGCATGCAGCTGAGAGGAAGAGAGGCAGCGTTCATCCCTCTACAGCCCTTTCCTCTACAAAGAAGGAGGAGGAGACAACTCAAGTCTATGCAACACGAAGATGTTTTCGATGTGGTTCTACAGCTCACATTCAACGCTTCTGTACGTCCAGAGGACCAGGAAGACGTGGGAGAGCAGTAGGACGTGGAAAGGTGGCAGTTGTGAGAACGCAGGAGCCTGAAGATGGACATTGGCTTATTGACAGTGGTGCTGGCAATCACATATGTTGTGATCCAACACTGTATGCAAAGTTACAGCCAGCTGATAGAACGCACGTGAGTTTGGCAAATGGGGCACATGCTTTAGTGAAAGGGGCTGGGAAGATGTATGTGCCAGGATTGAAATCAGAAATAACAAGTGTGTTGTGTGTACCTTCCCTGAAGCAAAGCCTCTTAAGTGTATCATGTCTATTGCAAGATAGTTTTTCTGTGCAGTTTAGAAATAAGGTGTGTTACATAGAAAAAGGGGGAAAATGTGTGAAAGTTCCAATGAAAGACAACCTGTTTGTGTTAAGAAATGCTCCAAAAGCTGAGGCAGTCCAAGCACACTGTACTAATAGAGAAATTCATAAATCCTGTGTACATCTCTGGCATAATAGATTAAATCATCTCAATGAAAAATATATACAGAAGACAGCTGAATTGGCACGTGGCATAAAGATACAAAAATGTGATCACTACGTTGATTGTGACTCCTGTAAACAGGCAAAGTCACACAAAGCACCTGTGAGCAAGAAAAGTAACAGATGCTCAAAAAGACCATTTGAACTGGTCCACGCTGACCTGATAGGCCCATTCAAAGCCACAGCTGGAGGAGCCAAATATGTGTTATTGATTGTTGATGATCATTCAAGATTTAGCTTTTGCTATTTGCTAAAAGAAAAGAGAGAAACATTTCAGAAGTTTAAAAGCTGGGTTAACATGGTAGAGCGCCGTTTCAACCACAAGGTGGCGCAATTGCAAACAGATAGAGGAGGAGAATTCATGGCCAAAGTTATGCAGTCATGGCTAGAAAAGAAAGGCATTTTGCATAGAACCACAAACCCTTACTCACCAGCTGAAAACTCAGTTGCAGAATGAAAACCTGGAGTTTTGCAGGTAATGAAAGATGCTCTGCTAGCCCAATCAGGGCTTGGCCAGGCATTCTGGGGTGAGGCATTACAAGCAGCCACACACGTGGTCAATAGGGTTTATAGTAGGGCCGTAGATAACATTCCTTATAGCTTGCTATATGGGAAAGCACCTGACTTGTCCTATCTCAGATGTTTTGGAACACGTGCTTGGGTTTTTATTCCTAAATCTCACAGAAGGAAAGGAGACCCCAAAGCTCGCAAATTAGTATGTGTTGGATTTGCTCCTTTGACCAAAGGTTATAGATTTTTAGCACCTGATAAACATAGCATAATTATCTCCCAGTCTGCTAACTTCTGTGAGCAAGAATTATTGTCCCAGCACACTGAAGTTTATCTTCCAAGTTCACCAGAGCCTTTAAGATTGCCGGAGAGTGAGCAGGAGTTGCCAAGGCAACTTCAGCAGCCCACAGAATCAGATAAAGGGGAAGAGGAATGCAAGCCTTTAACCCCTTACATGACACCAGAAACAGTTAAGCAGGAGGCAACACCATCTAGGGAGCAAAGTCCTCTAGTGCAACGTAGAATATTGCCAGAAAGATCCACAAGGGGTGTTCCACCTCAACGTTTCACAATAGGGGAAGCTGTTGCATACAATGTTCAGTCTGAGCCTCAGACATATGAAGACATCTTAGAGCTGCCAGCTAGTGAGAGAAGGAAATGGTTTACAGCCATGCAACAAGAAATGCAAGCCATGGAAAAGCTTGGTGTATTTACTCCCTGTAATTTACCAGCAGGAAGCCAGGCAATAGGCTGCAGATGGGTTTATAGAATCAAGCCTCAGGATGGGGCAGAACCCATTTATCGGGCTAGGTTAGTAGCCAAAGGGTATGCTCAAAGGCAGCATATAGATTATGAGCAGATCTTTTCCCCTACAGTGGCTGCACAAACAATACGTCTAGTGCTTGCCCTGGCAGCACAAAGACAGTGGCATGTATATCACTATGATGTGCAAACAGCATATCTGAATGCTACTTTAAATGAAACTTTGTACATGGAACAAGCCCCTGGCTTTGAGATTCCTGGGACAGGAATAGGACAAAGTGTTTATAAATTGAACCGTTCTATTTATGGGTTACGTCAAGCTTCAAGGAGATGGTCTGAACATTTAAAAGCAAAGGTAGAAAATCTAGGTTTTAAAGCCACAAAGGCAGATCCTTGTCTATTTGTAAAAGGAACAGGCAGCGATCAAATGTTGATAGTGGCTTACGTAGATGACTTATTATTTTTGAGTGCTGATATACAACAAATAAAGCAAACAGCACAATGTCTAGAGAAAGCCTTTACTTTAAAAGAACTAGGACCTGTAAAACAGTATCTAGGAGTTGAAGTACAGACAATTCCAGGAAAAGGGTTTGCTCTGCACCAAATACAAAAGATAAAGGAACTCTTAGAAAAGTGGAGAATGTCAGAATGTAAAGCATCCAGGACACCCATGTGTGTAGGAAGCCAAAATAGTGCAGAAGCCACTGATCAATTGCCCCATGTAGAACAATATAAATCACTGTTAGGCAGTCTACAACATATAGCCTTATGGACCAGACCAGATATCTGTAATGCTGTAAATATTCTAAGCAGGTATACCAACAGTCCAAACCACAAAAACTGGACAGATTTAAAAAGGGTGTTAAGATACCTGAAAGGGACATCAAACCTCAAACTAAATATTGAACCAGTGGGTCCATTGACTGTAACATGCTTTGTAGACAGTGACTGGGCAAATGATTCCGAAGACAGAAAGTCTACATCAGGTAATGCCATACTTCTTGCTGATACATTGATTGATTGGACAGTGAAGAAGCAAACTTATTTAGCCTTGTCTACATGTGAGGCAGAGTTTGCATCACTTTCACAACTTTGCACAAGCTTAATTTGGATCAAGCAGATACTAACAGACCTGGGCATAATACAAAAGGAACCAATCAAAGTGTTTGAGGACAACTTAGCATGCCTGAAACTAGCCGCTTCTGAGAGAGTGAGAGCCAGAAGCAAACATGTTGACATAAGATATCACAATGTCAGGCAAGCAGTGCAGGAAGGACTAATCACATTAGAATATTGTCCATCAGAGGAGAACCGGGCAGATATTTTAACCAAGCCTCTGACAGTGCAAAAGTTTTCAAAAGGGGTACAGATGCTAGGTATGGACTGAATACCTGTACTATGTATCATGTATGCTTACTGTACCATGTGTAATGTGTATGGAAACAAGAGAAGAACCCAGAACCCAGAAACAAATGGGAGGAGTGTCGTGGTAAATCAAGACAGGCCAAGCATTTGTGTCTGAGTTCTGGAACCTTCCCCCAAACCATAAGGCCTGAGGCAGCTGGAACAGAGACACAGCTGTGGCCAATTATGTAAATGTTGTAGATATTCTAATAGGTGTACCCTGATTGGGGGAGAGTCTGTATTTAGGCAGGGAACACCAGAACTCTGTGTGGGTGTGTTTGTGGATCGTCGTAACATTCTGTTTGAAAGAATAAAGCCTCTACAAGGAGACTCTGTCTGCTGTGCTTGCCAGTCTGCTCTTCACGTCGTCCGGCTGCAGGGTTTCTGCTGGCTACACTCTGCTGAATGGACACAAATCCATTCTAAAACCCGACATAAAGAAATGCTGGAAAATATGCTGTAGGTAACAGGCTTATTATGGATTGCAAGAGGTGTTGTGAATGCCTAATTAGTGTAGACTCCGCTAGGTGCAAAGCAGATGCAACCTGAAATCTGTTTTACACCTAGCTCAGTCTAATTTAATTAAGTCTGCATAACACCTTCTTCCTTCCATATGAGGACTGTTACATACCACAGACTTTTCAACTTTATCATGCCTGACTTTTTCTTCCTCTCTCTCCCTCACCTTGTGCTTCACATTTTGCTTGGAGAAGACTTCCATAGAAAAACATTTAGAGCAGTGGTTCTCAAACCTTTTAGCACCAGGACCCACTTTTTAGAACGCCAATCTGTCCAGGACCCACCAGAAGGGATGTCATGGCCGGAAGTGCTGTCTTTGTGATGCCAGAACCTGCTGCTTTCCTGAGAATGTAGTAATAAGTTGGGTTATTTGTCAGCAATTTTCCAATACCAAAGTGAATCACAAAGGGGAAAAAAGCCTATTTACAACCTGGACACAGGCAAAACAACCACACATTCCTCCCCCTTTCTAGCACCCTATCTTCCCATATTTTCAATATGGCTGATCTAGGTGCTTCACGACCTGCCTGAAATTGGCTCATGACCAGCAGCGTCATCCTACCGGAATGGGGCGGTACCCCATTCTGGTAGTTCCGGGGAGAGCGGGAGAGCGCGCGGCAGACTCCGTGTGCTGTTTTTGCCCTCCCACCCGCCCCTGTGCCTCGATCGCTCTGTAAGAGAGCAATTCCGGGCGCAGGGAGGCGTTGCCGGGCGCCGCAAGGGGGCGGGGAGCTACAGCTCACCCGTCCGTCATGGCGTTCCGGATCCTGGCACCAGCAGTGTTCCAGTTGCTGGCGCCAGTGAATGACGTCACTGCTCATGACCCACTGGTGGGCCCTGACCCACAGTTTGGGAACCGCTGCTTTAGAGACAAGCTGAGATGTATTTGCAAACACTGTTTGAGGACAATGTCACAGGGAGTGCATCCCTAAATAGTGCTGGATTGGCGAGGCTTGCAGGCCAGCATCATATCCAGTGCACCTTAGGTGCGCTGGGGAGCTTCCCCAGGGCAAGGACATGTTCGTCCCCCTGCCCCAGAGGAGGCTCCAGTCACTCCATGGGGTTCCTCAGATCTGCAGCTGCTATTTAGCAGGCGCAGAACCAAGGAAGCCATGTGGCTTCCCAATGGGGCCTTGGATGGGGCCTAATGGCAGCATCCCAACCCCACCTCCACCCAGGCCGGCATGCCTCCCCCTGCCCAGTTCTGACCAACCTCTCCCGGAACCTCCCTTGCACCAGTCGAGTTCGGTTGACACAAGGGAGGCTCTCTGTTGGCACTCTCGGGCCAACGCTACTGGTA
This sequence comes from Lerista edwardsae, assembly GCA_029204185.1. Taxonomy (NCBI): domain Eukaryota; kingdom Metazoa; phylum Chordata; class Lepidosauria; order Squamata; family Scincidae; genus Lerista; species Lerista edwardsae. The sequence goes on along the minus strand of JAJKFI010000017.1, from coordinate 13,004,615 downwards.
GCTCTAGTGACGTTGCGCTGACGCAACAACATTGCGTTGGCGCTACATGCAGTGACGTCATTCAACGATGCTGGCGCCAGGATCCAGAATGCTGCGATGGAAAGGTAAGCTGTAGCTCCCCGCCCCCTTGCGGCGCCCGGCAACGCCTCCCTCTGCCCGGAATTGCTCTTTTACAGAGCGATCCAGGCTCAGGGGCAGGTGGGAGGGCAAAAACAGCGCGCGGAGTCTGCCGCGCACTGTCCCGCTCTCCCCGGAACTACCGGAACGGGGTACCGCCCCGTTCCGGTAGGATGACGCCTCTGGCTACGTGGGTGCCGGGATTGCACACTCAGACCCATTGTGACTTGGCAATGACCATTTGTGTAGGTTAGGTAATGATAGTATCAAGTGGACCATCTGGTGCTATTTCAGACGTTGCAGCCCAAAGGCACAGATAATGCGCTTGGGGAGGAGCGTCATTTATCACATGTGTGCTCAACCTTTGTACGTACCTTGTGTCTGATTATGTCCAGCCGAAGAGGTCGATGAGCTGGGTCTAGGAGGTGATAAATGCCTTGTTGCAAGAAGGAGCCGTCCCGGCTGCATCGAACTGCTCACCTGTGTTCCACTTGGATCAACAAGAGCACTGAATTCATAAACATAAAGATGACAGGATGTCCATCAAAAACTATGCAGTGCAACACACACGGCAAGAAAGAATTCACTTCACCTGTGGCTTCCAGCAGGGCTGCACAAGGAATCCATGCTTTACGTCTCATTCGTATTGAAAAGAAATCCAAACCTATTTCAGTGCATATGTGTGGTGGCTGCTGTCTCAAATACGGTGTTTACACATGACATCTTCATTTAGACCCTACAAATCCCAGCCAATCTGCCATCTGCTAAGGACAACTGCCAATGACTCAGAACAGAAATATTTAATTAAAGGAGCAGGCGTGATAACGAGAATGGTCTGAAAATATGGGCTGCTTTCTTCCCTCATGGAAGACATTTATACAGGCAAGCAGTGTCACATGTGAATATAAAGCACATTGATCTCTGCTACTAAAATTCTGCAGATTCTGAAGGGGGATGTTCTTTTCCCTTTCCCACAACACCTGAACCAGGGGACTTCCACTAAAATTGAGTGTTGGGAGAGTTAGAAGAGATAAAAGAAAATACTTTTTTTTAATCCAGAGAGTAATTTATCTGTGGAACTCTTTGCCACAGGAGGTGGGAATGGCATCTGGCCTAGATGCCTTTAAAAGGGGATTGGACAGATTTCTAGAAGAAAAGTCCATCACAAGTTAAGCCATGATGGGAATATGCAACCTCCTGGTTATAGAAGTAGCCTACCTCAGAATGCCGGGTACAAGGGAGTGGCAACAGGATGCAAGTATCTTGTTGTCCTGTGCATCTGGTGGACCACTGTGAGCGCCATCCTAATGTGGAGTTAGGCCGGCACAGTTAGGTCCGCAAAGTTTGGCTGGCACAAGGGCCACCGTAAAGACTGTTTGGATTGTGAGATGCAGGAAGTTGGACTAGATGGGCTTTTGGCCTGATCCAATAGCGCTCTTATGTTCTTCTGTAAGTCCTGCTTGGGTTCCACCATTCATATTATTTGAGGGATTAGGCCCTTCCAGATGTTTGGCCAAGGGTCTGTGCATCCAGTATGTAAGGCATTGCTATTATGATGATACTGGTTTGGGGGAAATATGTCTGATTACTAACTAGGATACATGTAACATTGCAAAGGTACCCACCAATGCTGCTGTCCTCCACATTCTACGTGTTCAAAAGGATCAGCCTAAATGCACAAGGTTTCTTAAAGTATCCCCAGTCTAATCCCCTAAAGCTGGCAATAGAGGAAGGGGGAAGCCAAGTGTCTCAATCGTGCCAATTGTTGTGCAATAAGAAACTGAATGGAAAATGGTGATTAACCCCCCTTCCTTGTAGAACTAGAAACCTATTAAAGAGCAATGAGCAAGCCATTTGCAGTGCAATTATGAGGCTATTGATCAGTAATGCTGCTGCCATGCTCAGCAAGAAGCAATAAAAAGGGCAGAAGCTGCAAGCAGGAAATGTTTAATTAAAGGTACAGACAACCTCCTAAAGCCGAAATAGGTGTGATAGGCCACACTAGATAGGCCAGCACTACAGCTGTATTTTATTTTTATTTCATACATATCAGGTCTCAAAAAAAGATGCTACTCCAAACCAGAATACTCTGGGATGTCAAGAAAACAAACAAAAAACCTAGAAACAGGGTTATATGGATTCTCTATGGAAAGTGTGTAAATGAAAGGCATGAATGAAAGGCAGGGCTCATATGGCCCTGGAACGAGTGTTCCTTGTGGCATAAGGCCTTTATGGCTGTTAGAAAAGGACACAAGCCAATCAGTGGGGCTCAACCACCTCTACAAGTGGTGCTGGTAAGTTAGTACAGGGGGTTGGGGGAGGCGGGATGGAATGGGGCAGGGAGGGGGAGGAATGGAGAGCTGTTGGGGCAGATCAGGGCCAGGAAGCAGAAGCAGCCTACACTGATATCCTAATTCCCTTCCTGGCCACGATCCCCCAACCTGGATCCTGGATCTAGCTACGGAGCTGGCACAAGTCCAAGGAGGCCCAGTGGCCTGGCACAGACTTATCCCAGGGCAAAGGAACATTTTTTATTTTATCTATTTTGAAGAATTTATAGCCCACCTTTCCCATGCCGAAGCCAATGCCCAAGGCAGCTTACATGGGCAGGCCACCATTTTTCTATGGGGTTTTTATAAATATACAGTATTCTGCGGTTCACAAAATCCTCAGTCCCAGATGTAGCCTTCACAGTGTGGTTCTCTCCTCTGGCTGCATGACATCGAGCTTCAGCAGGTGATCCTAAGTCCAGCCTGGACAGGTCCTCAAGGTCAGACTCCATTCTTTTGCTGGCTGGCCTTCTCACCACATTCCCGCACTGGCTAATCAGCTCCACAGCAACTCTGTTCTGCCACAACAGGTACTGCATCTTGTCACGGCCTGGCATTCTGTCTCCCATCCAAAAATAGACCACAGATACTCCTGCTTAGCTTCAGGCAGTACCAGCACCTCAACCATCAGTTCACACTTCCTGCCCAACACTTCCTTACCCCAAGGAAGCCTTCAAATGCCAAAACTCCCCCATGAGATTCAACGGGTGCCACATTGGTGCTGCTGCATTGCCACGTGGGGCATTGGGACAAATGTCTGGAAGGAAGATTTCCACCATTTGGAAGCTGATGACTGAAGGAAATTGGACGGATGCTGGACTTTTGCTCTGATCTAGCAGGGCTCATCCAAAATTCTTCTGTTTGTGGTTCTATTCATAACTGGATTTCTTTTTATTGTGACTTCAGTGTGATGGATTGAAGTTTTATTTTCAACCGGAGCCTGTTGTCGTTTTATTTTATTGACTTGTGAGCAACCTCAGGTGTAGGAGAGGCAGAATAAAATAAATTTAAAGACAACACAGAAGAACCAAGAAATGGACAGAAGATTGGACAAAGAAGCTCCACCTGGGCCAGTGGTTCCAGTCGTGTCATCTACTCACCAGTAGATGGTACGCTGGGCGGGACTTAGCGTGATCGACAGCCCGTCCACTCACTTCTGCTTTCTTCGCGCTCCCCGCGCAGCTTTCCCTCGCCTCGGAGGGGGCGCCTGCTTGCCCAGGCACCCGGTGCCCCCTCCATCCCCCCTGGCGAGCAGGCGCTCCCTCCGAGGTGAGGGAAAGCTGCGCGGGGAGCGCAAAGAAAGCAGAAGTGAGTGGACGGGCTGTCGATCACGCTAAGTCCCGCCCAGCGTACCATCTACTGGTGAGTAGATGACACCACTGAGTGGTTCCCAACTTTTTCTGCATCAGAACCCCCTTTTTAGGTATGGCAACCTATTGGGACACTCACCCACTCCAAGATCTAGGACCAGAAGTGATGTCGTTCAGCAGGAAGTGAAGTCATTGTTTTTAACAAAACACACTTTTTTGAAAGTCGAAAGCATTCCAAATCCTTTGTAGAATGTTCTGAGTGCTTTGTATCTAAGTGAGGTTTGAGTTTTGATTTCAGTGATTGATTCAAGACTATGAACAACGTTGCACAGAATGCATTGTGGCTTCTCTATGCCACTGGTGTTCAAGGTGGTGGAGCCAAATTTTAGATAGCCTTTGGAGTATTTACATTCCTCTTCCCCATGTGCTGAGACTCACTTAGGCATGCACATGGAAAGTGCTTGGAACTTCCATGCCCGCATGGAAGGAGACCAGGGAGTGACTTCATCACATGCGTATGCACACACCAAGACGAGCCCATAGCAAGACTCATTTCCAGCGGTGTTATGCTGCCGGAATGCTGGGCGGGACATCCGGGTGATCGACAGCCTGCCCGTTGCGTTCCTCAGCGTTACGCCGTTTGCGTAACGTACGCAAGCGGCGTAATTGGTTACGCAAACGGCGTAACGCTGCAGAATGCGACGGGCGGGCTGTCGATCACCCGGATGTCCCGCCCAGCGTTCCAGCAACATAACACCGCTGTTCATTTCCCTTGCAGCCACCAGCACTGAGGAAGTGGCAGTTTAATAGGGAAGCCTCTTCTCTAGCCAAAATAAAGCTTCCAAGATGTTGGTTCCCAGATTTTTAAGATGGCTGCCCCAAGTTCTTTGCGACCCTGAAAATTGGTTCGCTATCCCCTTGGGAGTCTCTTTCAAAATCTCAACCCAGATGTGTCTCCCTGGAAGTGAACAGGATAATCTCTACACCCCAGAGCACCTGGACCCACAGAGGAGCTATTGAAGTGGTATGTGTACGTCCAGGCAGCAATGAAAGAAATCCGTATGAAGTGTGCAGACTTTTCCTTGAATGCTACACTTGCGAAGATTATTCGTATCAAACTGCCCCATGCTTTGGTGCCAGAAGTACCATTACATAAGCAGTATCCTCTGCCACCAAGACCAGCATTATTTCCTAAGTCACTACCACTTTTGTGCCATCATGATTTGTTGCTTAGAAATTGGCAGGAGCAACAACTTCTGCAGCTAGAAATGCAAATTCAGAGGGAACATAGCAGAAAGGCGACTGCACTGGAAAATGTGTAGTTTCAAATGAAATGAAATAAGGAAGACACCCCATCATCAATAAAGCATTTCAGAAGAAAAGGGAGAGATCGATACTATAATTATCATTTATTACCATGCATTATTTACTTCATAATATAAATGTAGTGTGCTCCATTTGAGCCTGTTTGTTATGCCATTGATTTCAGGAGATAAATCCTGATGTACGAGATTTATATGGTTTATATCAGACCTCCAATCCAGTTTCTGTTCATCTTTATCTTTTTTTTTCTTTTTTCTTTTTTGCAGCTCCTTCTGATTCCTAAAATATCATCTTGCTGATGAGTTTGATATTTTCCTTTTGCTGCTTCATGGCAAGAAAAATAAATCCCCCTATGTCTGCATTCCCCATTTCTTTTCCACCTTCAGCTTAGGGCAGAACTAAATACTTCAAGTAACACAGGACTACCACTGAAAATAGCAGCTCCATTATGGCTGACCCCTCTCAAAGCGTAATCCTAATCTGGAGTCAGGCTGGCACAGTTAGGCCAGCAAAGTTTGGCTGGCACAAGGGACACCGTAAAGCATGTTTGGACCACTCTCGGCGTAAGAGAGGCTGGCACACAGATGTCTGCCATCGTCACTGACTCCGAGAGTGGTCCAACTGTGCTTTACGGTGGCCCTTGTGTCAGCCAAACTTTGCTGGCCTAACTGCACCAGCCTAACCCCCAGTTAGGATTGCCCCCTAAGTGACATCGGCCACAATCCTAACTTGGAGTTAGGCTTGCACAGTTAGGCCAGCAAAGTTTGTCTGGCACAAGGGACACCATAAAGTATATTTGAACCACTCTCAGAGTCAGAGAGGCCAGCACATAGATGTGTGCCATCCTCCCTGACTACAAGAGTGGTTCAAATGCACTTTATGGTGTCCCTTGTGCCGGCCAAATTTTGCTGGCCTAACTGTGCTGGTCTAACTCTAGGTTAGGATTGCGCCCATCAAGTACAATTTATTCCATACCTAGACATCACAGACTTCTGCCTTTCCTCTTTCCAGTCAACCTCCCCTGCCACAATGTTGTGGGCTCAGAAAAACTGCTGCATATTACACCAGATCAGGAATTAGTTTGTACTAAACATTATTGTGGAGGGGGGCATTTGACATAGGACTGTTATTTTCAGTAGCAGACTTGCATTTTGTTGTATCCAAACATTAACTTGAAATTAGTAGTGGCTTTTGATCCGCCATAACTAATAACTTTCTTTGAAAAGAGTTTTTTTTCACATTAGATTATTGAATTTCTGAAAACAGCAGATTGTGCCAGATTTTTTTTTTCTAATAGCTCAAATATATTGCGTAGAACTCACTAGTAAAGCTTAATGCATAAGGGCCCAGCCCTATCCTACTTTCCAGCAGTGACACAGCCACAATGTAGCCCTTATGTAAGGGACCCTTACCATGAGGAAGGCTCTATGTCTGCCCCACTACTACAGGATGCAGTGCATGCCCTGTTGGCACAGCTGCATCAGCACTGGCAGTAGCGCCAACTTGGGTGAGGCACGGGGGCAAGTGGCCATCCCAATATTTTGTGGGTGTGGCTGTGCCACCCCAATATCTCGCCCCCCTGTGTGTCCCCTGCAAAGAGCAGAGCCAACCGCAAGCATGTGGCAGGGGGAAGTGGCAGGGAGAAATTGCACACTTCTCCGACTCCCAGAGCTCATTTGCATTTCCTTGCAACCATGATGCTTTGCACTAAAAATTTTATTTGTAATATTCGTAAAATAACTTCGTAATTTCTCCTTTTTTGAAATTGCACCTTCTAACTTTCAGAGTGCAAAAACATGTAGTAGACTATTGGGAAACTTATACTGGTGCGAGTCACTGTAAGTAGGAAAGCAGACACTGGTGGTCTCCCTGAGCAGCAGCAAGTGGGAACAAGCATGCTTTCCCTGCTCTGGGAGCTGGCAAAGTGTGTGGCCATGCCCCCTAGCATCATGATGTCATAATGATATAACATCATGACTTTGGGTGCATCAAGGGGTGTGGCTGGGTCAAGGGGCATGGCTTGACCACTCCCCACTCTCCAATGTTGAACACAAGTTGACACCCCTGAGCACTGGAAAGTTGGATAGGATTGGGCCCTAAAAGGCAGCACACAGCAAAGGAAACCTGCAAACGTTATATCCTTCTGAAATATCCAAGTCTGTATCTTGTGGGTTCTACTTCTGCTTGGATCTTATGGTGCTCTGTCCTATGTACATTAGGGGGTCGTCAAGTAAAGGTCCCTGGCTATAATCCAGTCCTCTGAATGGGGAGGTGGGTGTATGTCTCTAATTGCCAGACAAAGAGAAGATGCATCCTAACAGTTATCATCACCCAATTTTGTCCTTGTTTAACCTGTTCCCACATTACAGATTTATCTCTTTTGCTTTCCAGGCCAAGCAGAAGAATGCAAAAAAGGGGGGCAACCAATGTAATCACAGAAATGGGACACCTGCCAATTCTGTTGTTCAAACAATGGTTTGAATGATTAGCTGAACAGTGTGTCCTTGTGGCCTAGCAATAAAGCAAGCCTATGCTGAGCAAGCCTATGCTATGAAGACCAAAGTTTTATCTGAAGCAAAGGCCAAGTCAGGTGAATTCCCCAGACGCAAGGAACACAACAAGAAGAAATAAAGATCAGCTACATATTTCAGAGTGGTTTCAAGGCCTTGAGAGCGCAATCCTAACCTGGCGTTGCACTGGTGCAGCACTCTTGCGCTGGGCCAGCATTGTTGCAAGCATGCTGTAAGCAGTGGTGTCATCTACAAACAAGGAACGGGAATGCTGGGCGGGACTTGGGCGGGACTTTCACGTGATTGGCAGCCCACCCGTTTCGTTCCACAGCTGCCCTGGCCTCGGGGGGGGGGCTGCCCCCGGTTTGCGCACCCCACCGCTGCTCGCCCAGGCTCCGGCGCGCCCCCCACCCGTCTCCCCCAGCGAGCAGGCACCCCCTGAGGCCAGGGCAGCCGCGGAACAGGATGGGCGGGCAGCCAATCATACAGAAGTCCCGCCTAGCGTTCCCGTTCTTTATTTGTAGATGACACCACTAGCTGTAAGCAGTGATGTCATTCGGGGGAGCGGACCAGAACGGGCGTTCCAGATCCTAACAGGCTCCGTGGCTGGTTCCAGGTTCCCGACAAGTGCCAATCAAAAGTGAGTTCCTGTTCCTAAATCATTTGAATGACACCACTGGCTGTAAGGTACATCTGTGCCATGCATTTGGTTACTGGACCGGCGCAGGCGCACGTTTCCTTTGCTGTATGCTGCCTTTTAGGGCCCAACCCTATCCAGACCTTTCCGATTGATCTTTGGACCACTCTTGGAGTCAGAGGGGCCACGCCAAGGTGGTTCTGGGTTTGGAAAAATAATAGAAAATGCCATTCCCCTCCCCCAGAGCCCCTTGTTGTTTGTTTGGAGTGTTGATAGCAGAGTTGGGGGCTTGTGGACCCATTTAGCGCTTGCCTAGCGCGATCGGAGCGAAGAAACGAAGAGATCGCTACATTTCAATAACAAAGCCATTTTATTGGTTACAGTAGCGATAGTCAGAAAGCGAGAAGTTCTATTTGCCGGTCAGCGAAAGCCGGCGAAGGCTTGCCGCGTACAAGCGGCTTTGCAACGCATGTTGTTACATTCTCAGTTTCAGTGCGCACACATGGTACAGACCCAAGAACAAAGGGTGCAGCTAGAGTATATCTGGTAGGTGGGTACCTGAAGACCCTTGTGCCCCATGTTAACCAATGGGGTGCCCCTTGAACATCATGATCTCATGAGAAAGTGGATGTTTGCTAGCCAGCGCTTCCCGTGAGAAACTTTGCCTGCTTATGTTACACTATCTAAAGGGAGTTCAGCTACTGTGTAGCAGGTTGCACTAACAAGCTGGGAAGCTGACTACCTCAAGGACACGCAGGTGCTCTATCTGATCTGAAGACGGAGAGACGGAATGCCAGTTTCAACCAGTTCTGGAGTGTGTGGTGTGAAACTGCAACACCCCTTTCAGAACATGCGACATCCTGACCTCACATTGGTTTTGCTTTGTGTCAGAAACGATGGCCACCAGCTACCAGTTCCCGGAGGGTCAGTGTTGCCCCAGTGACCGCCTCTCCCACCTCCACCATTGCCACGAAACTGCTGTGCTGACAGAGACAAAGAGGCAGAGCCGGCCTTAAGCCAATGTGACCAATGCCATCCCATCGGGCCCCGCGCTTTGGGGGGCCCCGCACCAGTGCAGTGAGCATATTGCTTGCTGCAGCAGTCAGTTCTTTTAGGATTGTAGGTCAGTGGGGCGAGCAGAGCAGCTTTACCTTGGGACCTCTCAGCCAGTGGTGTCATCCTACCGGTACGCTGGGCGGGACATCCGGGTGATCAGCAGCCCGCCCGTCGCGTATCGCAGCGTTACACCATTTGCGTAATGTACGCAAGCGGCGTAACTGGTTACGCAAATGGCATAATGCTGCGGTACGCAACGGGCGGGCTGCCGATCACCCGGATGTCCCGCCCAGCGTACCGGTAGGATGACACCACTGCTCTCAGCTGCCCCAGCTTCTGAAGTGCCCAAAATGGGCCTCCTGGAAGCAACTGGCTGTGACGTCATCCTGTCACCACCAACTATTTCCAGGTGCCACACTTTGGTACCACAAGTGCTCTTCTTGGTGAGTGGGGGGCCCTGTGGGGAGTACGGGGGGCCCCACAGGAATGCCCCGCATTGGGCCCCGCCACTTCTAGAGCCAGCCCCGCGAAGAGGTCAGCCTTGTTGGCTCACCCCATTTCCTCTCACGCCCGAAATTCTCATGCAAGATGCCGTAAGGAAACCAGGAGCAATTTCAGGCTTCTCCTTTCCCAGCTGAGCACGGAGCAGAGCGAGGGAAATCTGGCAGAGGCTGCAGCCGGCAGAGAAAGAACTGTGAGTATTGCTTTCCTGCTCCTCGCCCCAATTCCTTTCAAGGGATCCAGGAAAACAGCCTTTGGGGCTCTCTCCAGCAGATGCGGGTTAAAGGATAGGCTGCACTTAACAGGCATTAAGTCCAAATGTCTCTTACCTCACAATTCCCAGCCTGCCAGTCTATCAGACTTAATTGAAAGTGATCTAATGTCAGGTGCCTGAGTGTTTGTTGTCAGCAAAACAAATAATATAGTACACTACGGGGAACAACATGAGTCTGGAGGTAAAGGTGAAACTATTTCTTTCAACACCGTTGTCAGCTGAGGTTGGGCATAAAATATTTATTGCCACCTGCCAGGGGAAAGGAAGAATGCAAGAAAAGCCCTGCTGGATCAGGCCAAAGGCCCAGATAGTCCAGGAGCCAGTTTCTCACAGTGGTCCTTCAGTTTGTCCTTCACACAGTGGTCCTTCAGTAGGTCCTACCTACCTTGGGGTAGTCCACAAGTAGGAGAGAAAGACATACTTCTCTGAGTGCGCAATCCTAACCTGGAGTTAGGTGGGCAAAGTTGGGCCAGCAAAGTTGGGCCAGCACAAGGGCCACCATAAAGCGCGTTTGGACCACTTTTGGAGTCAGGGAGGGTGGCGCAGGTCTGGGTGCTGGTCTCTTTGACTCCGAGAGTGCTCCAAACAGACTTTATGGTGTCTCTTATGCCGGCTGTGAGAGAAGATGTCTCCTGCCATTGCTCACTGGTATTCAAAGACAGACTGTGGCTGGGCCTTGTGATAGGACATAGCCAGCGGCGTCATGCAGCCGGAACGCTGGGCGGGAGGAACGGGTGAGCGGCAGCCTGCCTGTAGCGTACCGCTCCGTTTCGCCGGCGAAACGGAGCGGTACGCTACAGGCAGGCTGCCGCTCACCCGTTCCTCCCGCCCAGCGTTCCGGCTGCATGACGCCGCTGGACATAGCCAACATGATTGGGTGAAAGTGGCGACTTATTCCACAAGAAAACGTACTTGCATCGGTGGATTATTTATGTTCCTGTTTTAAAATTAATACAAGTAATATACAGCAAAAGTTGTGATATCCAACATCTTCTGACCAAATGGTTGCCAGATATAAGCATTTTCTGGAAACAGTGGGCCCTGTATCCATGGCGGATCAGTGGCTTTCCTACCTGGGGGGGGGAATGCTAAGTGTTGCAGGAGCCTGAGCTCCTGTGTAATGTGGCCCCTCCCCCTCATCTTCAGAGCCATTCACGGCTTGGAGAGCAAAGGGTGGGGAATGGGCGGCAATGGGAGCCAAGAGTGGGCAGATAGGGCCCCAGGAGGTCAGTGATGTCCCCCCTTTTTAAAATTTATTTATTGGGGTCATGGCACGAAAAAGGTTCAGATCACTGTTTTAAAGGATCCATAAGGCCTGGCAGGAGCACTGACACTATCACCATGTAAGGTCGACAGCCCGCCAGTTTGTGCCCCCACATTTCCAAAAGACCACAAAGACCACACCTTTACCTTGGGGCTGTATTGCAGCTTCATCAGTACTGGAAAGTTGGCTAGGATTGGGCTGACTGTGTTTGTATCATTGCTTACTGAAAAAAAAAATATTTCTGTCTCGAAGATCTAGTGTGGTAGGAAAGTGGAGTATCAATACTTTTCACAAGCCTGAAAGCATTAAATTAAAGAAGGTTGCTGGAGGAAGTTCTGAAGTGGCAGTATAGCATAGGACAATGGTTCCCAAATTGAGGGTCAGGACCCACCAACTTCAGGTGGGTCATGAAGCACCTAGAGCAGCCATATTGAATATACGGGAAGATGGGATGCTGAAAAGGGGAACGGGCTGTGTGGTTATTTTGCTCGTGTCAAGGTTGCAAATAGGCTTTTTTTTCCTTTTTAATTTACTTTGCTATTGGAAAATGGATGAGAAATAACCCAATGTATATCTGCATTCTCAGGAAAGCAGCAAGTTCTGGCATCACAATGACGGCACTTCTGGTCATGGCATCACTTCTGGTGGGTCCCGGTCAGATTGTCATTCTAAAAAGTGGGTCCTGGTGCTAAAACATTTGAGAACCACTGGACTAGGAAGAGCATACAGTCAGTGGTGTCATTCAAATGATTTAGGAACAGGAACTCACTTTTGATTGGCACTTGTCAGGAACCTGGAACCAGCCACGGAGCCCGTTAGGATCTGTTCTGGTCCGTTCCCCCTGAATGACATCACTGCCTTTAACCCTCTGAGTGCCAGCCAACCAAAGAGAAAAGCTCTTTGCAGAGGAATTGGGAGGGGGAGGAGGGAGGGTGAAGTGGGCGGAGTCAGCCTTAATTTTAACTAGTGGAACTGAGTTCCCCCGCATTCCCCCTGCATGACATAACTGCATACAGTCCCTGGTTTGTCATTGCATGTGCTCTTTATCATCTGCATGCTTTCAAATCCCCGTTTAAAGCAACTCTTTCCAGGATGTTTGCTCTGTCCTTTTGTTTCGGGGAGGCTTATTTTTAGGGTTGATCATAAAAATTATCGTCTCTCTTAGAGCCAATCATCATTGGAGGTTGAAAGTTTAAAACTAAGCGAAATGTGGATTGAATTACTCTCTGCTGACAAATTGGCTTTGTGTGGTTTTTAAATGAAAAAAATCAATGGGAAGGTCATTGCTACAGAAAAAAAAATTAAGAAACTTGGGCTGCATCAAAGCGACTTATGCTGAACGAGCTGATTTTAATAATATTAAAATGGTAAACATCAACTATATGGCTCTCCTGTGTCAAATTAGGGGGGTAAAAAATAGTCATGCCATGTCAGCATCCTGGAGTGGATGATGAAAGCATCGCCCTAATATGAAACCAGGAGAAATGTGACTCTAAAAGAGGAAAGATAATTGACAAGGTGGAAAGCTTAGATCCAGAAAAGGAAATGCGATGCTAAAATTGTCTGCAGAAACTAATTATGTCCGGAAATTCCAGAACTCAAAGCCCTTTGGCAAGTCACGTTTTGTGATTAATATACCCTTAATCCATAGTGATTAATATATCCTTAATCCATAATTCATTCATTCAAATAGTATTTATATACCGCTTTTTGACACAAAGTTCACAAAGCGGTTTACAGGCAAATAGTAATAATAAAGTTAAATGGCTCCCTGTCTCAAAAGGCTCACAATCTAAAAAAAAAAAGGCAGACCACCAGCAACAGCCACTAGAAAGACACTGCACGGGGGTGAAGAGGGATAGTTACTCTCCCCCTGCTAAATATAAGAGGAGCACCACGTGAAAAGTGCCTCTTGCTCAGTTAGCAGGGGTGGTAAGTCTTTGGCCCACAGGCTGGATCCAGCCCATCACCCAAAATCATCTGGCCCATAGTCCCAAATGGATCTACCCATCCAGCCTGAAGTGGTCTTAAAAAAGAATTCAGGTTTGTCATTAATACCGCACCTTTCTGAACCTGTATTAGGGCACTCAAGGCGGCTTACAGTAACACAGAATAAAATTAAAACAATGACAATTTCAACCATATGGATTATACAACCATAAAAAAAGATTAAAAATTAAATTAAAATGCCAGCCCAACATGTCAGCAATTAATAAACACCCCCCTAAAGAGAAAGGTCTTAAGACCCCACCAGAAGATTGCTAGTGATGGAGCTGTTTTTAATTCCAAGGGGAGGGAATTCCACAGCTGTGGAGCCACCACCGAGAAGGCCCTGTTCCTGGCCGCCATCCCCCTCACCTCACCTGGTGGCGGCACAGTCAGCAGGGCCCCCTCAGATGACCTGACAGCACGGGTAGGATTGTATGGAAGGAGGCAGTCCCTCAATTCGATCTCTGTAAGGCTTACGGTGCAAAGAGACAAGGGCAGAAGCTTCCTTTGAGCATCATTCTCTGTTTGGACATGCCACTCGCTGCACCATGCCCATCTTCTTTCTTTGCTCTGTGGCCTAATCGGGAGGTCTGTGCATGAGTACAGGTAAAGGTATAGTATAGGTAAAAGTAAAGGTAAAGGTTTCCCCATGACCGAATGGTCTAGCGTGACCGATCAGTAGGGGGCGGTGCTCATCGCCGTTTCTAAGCCTGTAGAGCCAGCGTTTGTCGGAGGACAAGCTTCCATGGTCATGTGGCCACCGTAGCGCCAGTGGTGCAATTCAAATGAATTAACAACAGGTTCTATGACGTCATAACCAGAGCCAAAAAAAAAA
>JAJKFI010000017.1:12977649-12990459 GCA_029204185.1 Lerista edwardsae | reverse complement strand
GGGGGGCCCTACCCCCACAGTATATCTGTCCAGATCATAAGGAATAAGTGTACCACGTGTGGTGCACGTCGTTCCAGGCGTTCCAGAGTAATGGTGGAACATACACACAAATATACAAACCTCCCTCAGAGGTGTGACATAGTGAGATCCATATATAGACATATAGAACCCGTCCCTGAAATAAAACAGTATTGATGACCGGGAACCCAAAATGCACACCAGCACTGTGAAATGAATGAGGAGACAGGGACAAAGAGAGCAATATGAAGGTCCCACTTACTGTCTGCAGGCAGAGGTGGCCTGTTAGTTCCCTGGACATAGGCCCCTCTCAGATCCGACTGGGTGCTGGGACTCTCTGGATCATTTGCAACTCTTTGCAACTCCGGCTGTGCAAATTGCTTTCAGTTTCGCTTTCCCTGTGTATCACAGACCCTGCAGAATCATCTGTGACCACAGGGTGGCAGCAGACCTGTAGCCCAATGCAATCCCTTTGGTTCCTGACGATCTGGCCCCCCTCCCCACAAAACGGGGGGCTGTAGGGGGGTCTGACCCCCGCAGTGACCCTTTCCAGGCTGCAAGGTACCTGTGTGCCAAGTTTCGTGGCCGTGGGTCAAGGCACGGAGACGTGTATAAATAACATACATACATACGTCCATTTTTATATATATATATGACTTACGGCATGTTTTTGACAGCGCTGGGCCAACACAAGCGACTTGCATTGGCCCAGTGCTGCTCTAGGATTGCACTGTCAATCTGTCCTCATGAACCAGTCCCTTAAAGCTGACCCTCTTCCCCACTGGTTGCTCTATACTGCACCTCATTCAATTTCATCAGCATCTCTCGGAGATAATCGTGCCCAGAGAAAGAAATGCTTCCTAGTCATTACAGCTTCTAGCTAGACCAGTCGCTTCAATGGCAAAGAGTGCAGCTACAGCCCCCAGAGAGGAAAACAAGAACAAACCTTGAATGCATTAACAAGCAATGGAAAAGTATTAATTTACCTAGCATGGTAATTAAGAAGCACCCCAGGCAATTTGGGTGGAAAGCAAAGAAAACGGAAACATTTGAATACCCATTTCTCTTAGTGCAGTGACAAACTCTGTGATCATTGCTTTCACACACCACAAATATCTATTGAGTTGATTCCTGGTAGGGATGCCCCCAAATAATCCTGGGAATTGTAGTTTGGTGAGGTGCTGGCAGTTTGCTTATAGATCTTTAACCTCACTTATTCAACTACAGTTCCCAGGATGCCCTGAGAGGGAATAACTGTTACTGTTTGATGGAGAGCTTATTTTACAATAGTGATGCTGCCCACACAACATCGGGCAAAAGGATGCTTTCATTCCTTCTGTCAGGAAGGAAGAGTGCCTTTCTGGACCAAAGACTGTGCAGGCATGCCTCGGTATGCGCTGTGGTTCTGTTCCGGATGCTCCCATGGATACCCGAAACTGGATACTGGGGACGCCTTTTTTAAGTATCCTGTTGCCACTTCCTTGCATCTGGCATATTGAGAAAATTCAATATTATATTCTTAATGATATTCCTTTTTTCAATCGGTCAGATTTATTTTTCTATTCAAGTCAATGGGTTTAAAGTTAAAAGTGTTTCACCTTGGTTAGGTAGTGCCCAGAGTCTTTCTAAATAAACAACAACATAGGAACATAGGAACAGCTCTTCTGGATCAGCCCAAAGGCCCAACTAGTCCAGCTTCCTGTATCTCACTGTGGTACACCAGATGCCTCAGGGAGCACACAAGGCAACAAGATGCCTGCATTCTGTTCCCACTCCCTTGAACCTGGCATTCTAAAGTAAATTCTGAGGTAAACACACTGGTGGCCAGTCAAGGATCTCCACAGCATTCCCTTCAACAGCCACCAGAACCAGATGCTCCTCTTCAGACATGTACTCATAGGAACAAAGAAACAGCCCCACTGGATCAGGGCAAATGTAAAATGTAAAAAAGGGGGAGCATTTCAAAGCAGATTTCTTCCAATGAGAAATATATGAGAATTTTGAGAGGGTTACCAAGGGGTTGACAAGTACCAAGGGATTTTTGTCTTTCTTGTTTCTAGGCAAATCTCTAGGCAAATTTCCCTAGTAAGGATCTGCGTATTCCTAATTGGAAATAGCCAGGAGTCAAAATACCATGTGATTCAGTCCATGTGTTAGCTCTCACCTACAACTCTCATCTACTTGAGAAATATATTTCAGGTTTGTCAAACTTTGCCTCATGATTTATAAATTATCAAGCTATTAGTTGTACTGCCAAACAATCTCCCCATATTCCCTTTTTGCTGCAGACTGGGTTGCCATTTGAGGTCACTAAATTTCTCCATTGGTTGAGCATGACGGACAAGACACGTCCTTTCTTCTGACTCCTGCGCTGAATTTCCTGTGAAGCCTCATGTAATGTTTTAGATTTCATTTTAAAACAACAGCCAAGGGACCTGAAAGCATTTGCCCCCAACTCATGACAGGTACCTGTCTGACAAAATCCTCATTGCATATTCATTCAGGCCAGCATTCCAGACGCATAAACAGTGTGCATTTATGTGTATGATGTGAAAAACGTCCCTGCTCTCAAGTTTTTCATTATTCAATCATTTTCTTCAGGAATGTGTGAAAAGGAGAATGTGTGTGACACATTACAAATCTGCTTTGAGTCAAAGGAAGTGGCAGTAGCGTAGCAGGCAGGGAGTGGTCCACCCCAGTCAGTGATGTCATTCAGGGGGAACGGACCAGAACAGGCGTTCCGGATCCTAACGGGCTCCGTGGCTGGTTCCGGGTTCCCGACAAGTGCCAATCAAAAGTGAGTTCCTGTTCCTAAATCATTTGAATGACACCACTGACCCCAGTTGCTGAGCCCAGGGGGCAACAGGTGGGCCACCTGAACCCCTGCCGAGCAGAGGCCCATGCCACATTTGGCAGCAGGTGGGCCTTCCCATCCATGATACTCCAAATGGCTGGAAATAGCTGCCCCAGGAAGCACTTTGGTGGTGGCACAATGATGACATTGTTACGTCACTATCGAACCACTTCCGGGTGCTGCACATTGCTAAGTTCGGGTGAGTAAGCCACCTTCACATGATTGTACATCAAAGCTATTTTTCTGCAATGTTTTACTGATGTGCTCTGTGCACTCATAAAGTATCACGTCAAAATAATTTGGATACAATGGTACATTTAGGGCGTAATCCTATTCTGGAGTTAGGCTGGCACAGTTAGGCCAGCAAAGTTTGGCCGGCACAACGGACTCCGTAAAGTATGTGTGGACCACTCTCAGAGTCAGAGAGGCCAGCACACAGATGTGTTCCATCCTCCCTGACTCCAAGAATGGTCAAAACGTGCTTTACGGTGGCCCTTGTGTCGGCCAAACTTTGCGGCCTAACTCCAGGTTAGGATTGCGCCCATAATCACTTCGAGCTTGCTTGCTTTGCAGTGGTTTTGTTTGTTTTGTTTTTCAGTGCACACAAGGTAAAACAAAGGGACAAATGATGCAGATTTACCAGAGGGACTGAAAACAACAGGAAACAACGCAAACATTGCATTTAGTACAAAATTAGGAAATCAATAAATAGATCATTTCTAATGCACTGGTTCCTCTTTGGAAATAAAATCACATAATTCAGAATGCCAAAATCTGTGGAAAATTTAAGGAGCATCCCAAATGGATATACTCCTATGTCCACATTTTTCATTCTACCAGTGTTGAAAATGAAACTGAGAAATAGTTGCGTATTGGATTCTTCTTCTACCTCTAAACATTTGAAACCATTACATTTAACAATTGTTCTTTAGAGGTCACCACCAAACCCACCATCATAAGAAGGTAAGTGTAGCACAAGAACAGCATAAACACTGAGAGCAAAGCAGACAGAAAACGGAAATAAAGGCTATTACTCGTTTATTGGAAAATCTGCTGCTGATTTCAAGGGTAAGGCAATCTTGCTACTGTACAAATAACCCCACTTTTCCTGACTTTCATTAACAACAGCAAGTATGACCAGAATTAAATTGAGCCACATATACTACACTTGGGTGGAATTTTTCCTTTCACTTTTATGAGAGTTTCTCTGTTGTTTTAACCTAGAGACCAATAGTGGGTTTTTCAAAGAGTTGAAAGTAGTATGACAGACACAGTTTGTGCGTGTGTGCGTGCAATCCTAACCTGGAGTTAGGCTGGCACAGTTAGGCCAGCAAAGTTTGGCTGGCACAAGGTCCACCATAAAGGATGGTTGGACCACTCTTGGAGTCAGAGAGGCCAGCACACAGATGTGCACCATCCCCTTTGATTCCAAAAGTAAAGTATGCTTATGGTGGACCTTGTGCCAGCCAAACTTTGCTAGCCTAACTGTGCCAGCCTAACTCCAGATTAGGATTGCACACACTCTAAATCATAGCTTAACAGCAGAGCACCTGCTTTGCATACATACATGAAGGCACAATCCTAACCATCTTTCCAGCACTGGGGTAAGCTCAATGCAGAGGTGAGGAAACAAACATTCCTGTTCCTTGAGGAGGCCTCCATGACTACTACTCTACTGCAGGATGCAGAACATGCCCCATCGGCACAGCTATGCCACTGCTGGAAAGTTGGTTAGGATTGCACCCTGAGTCTGACTGGATCTCTGGCATCTCCAGTTAAAGGATCTCAAGTGCTGGAGAAGATCTTGCTTGGACCAGGGCCATTCGGAGCAGATTATAATGGATACAGGGGCCAGGAGCAGTGATGTCATGCAGGGGGTACGCGGGGGTACGTGAGTACCGGTTTCTAGGATTACGGCTGGCCCCGCCCATTCGCCCGCCCATTCGCCCGCCCACTCGTCGACTCCGCCCCCTGCAACGTTTGAATTTCCTGCACGTTTGAGTTGCCTGCATGTTCTCAGAGCCAGGCAGGCAGCGAGCGGAGCCTTGCCTTGCCTTGCCTTGCCACTGAAAAATGAGCTGCTCTGGGGTTTTGGGACTGTTGGGTCACTTTAACATGATGCCAGGCCTCCTTAACATGTTCTGGGGGTGCTGTGGAATACTGTTGCAATTGTTGGGTCAGTTTAAAATCATCTGATGCCTCAAAAAGGGCTTTTTCATGTCCCTTCCTGTCACGACATCACTTTTGGCTTATGATGTCACTTCCGGTGGGCGGGTCCCGACATGTGCCAATGAAAAGTGAGTACCTGTTCTTAAATCATTTAGATGATACCACTGGCCAGGAGGATACAATACTCTGGGTACCATGCCTTGAAAGGTGTCAAAGGTCATCCTTGGCATCACAAAGCAGTACTTTCTCCTGCACACAGCCACACCCCAGAGGCTCTTGGGGCAGTTGCAAGCCTCTGTGGGCAGCCAACTGCCTTTTTCACATTTTTCACATAAAAAAAAAGTGGGCGGCCACTCTGGGTGGCATGCAATTGCTTCAAGTGCTCGCAGCCCAGAAGTAAATGGTGGTGATATCATCACATCACTGCAATTACTTCCAGGTCAGCACTTCCAAGGTGGTGATGGCAAGAGTCACAGCCTCCAGGTACCAAAGGGGCCAGCTACAGCACTGGTTCGATCACTTTAAAGCAGTGATGTCATGCACCCACTACGCACCACTACGCGAGTACCGGTTCCTAAAAGTTGAGCTGGCCCCGCCCAGTCGAAGCTGGCCCTGTCAGCTGGTTGGCTCAGCAGCTGCGCATGCGTACTGCATGCCTACAGCCGTTGCCTGCACTTTCTGTGAGCAGGCATGCAGGCAGGCAGCATGGTGGTGGTGGCAGCAGCGGCAGCAGCGGCAGCAGCAGCAGCAGCGGAGCGAGAGGACCGGAAGCAGTAGCGGCGGTGGCAGCAGCAGCAGTAGCAGCAGTGAGGGAGACCCAGGAATAAGGCAGCAAGCGTGAGAAGGTAGGCTGCCTGGTGCTCCCGCTCCCTCCAGCCGCGCAGATCCAGCATCCCGGTTCCTCCTGCAGCCTCCCCCCAACCCCAGCCCCCACGCAGTCTTTTTTTGGTCGCCTCCTGCTCCTTGCTGGCCGGCCCGTTGCTCAGTCGGGTGCCCACGTAGTCGTGCGGCCCGGTGGGCGCCCGTTCCCCCTCCTGCTCCTTGCCGGCTCCTTTAACTCCATTTAAAGTTAAATGGCCCCCTGTCCCAAAAGGGCTCCCAATCTAGTACAGTTTAGCCTGCTATTTAACCAGGGAACAGTTGAAGCAAAATATGTCTATACACATCTCTAGAAAGCAAAGCAATAGAAGTTAAATCAACACTAACCACAAGCTGAAGTTATTACAAACATGATCACATCCATGGCAACAATCATGACCTCACTTCCGGCTATGACCTCACTTCCTACCATGACATCACTTCCTGCCACGACATCACTTCCGGCTTATGATGTCACTTCCGGTGGGCAGACCCCGACAAGTGCCAATCAAAAGTGAGTACCTGTTCCTAAATCATTTGGATGACACCACTGCTTTAAAGCCATCCAAGTTAGTGCTATAGCAATATCATGTGTTAGTGCAGTGGTTCTCAAACTTTTTAGACCAGGATGCTTTTTTTTAGAAAGGCACTCATGTCAGAACCCACTGGAAATGCTGTCATTAACATGGATATGATGCCATAGATGGAAGTGACATCATCAAGCAGGATGTACCGTCAGAAAGTTATAATAAAATGACACTTAACTCCTGGAATGCAAACTGGCATTCTAGGACTGGAGCAATTGCACAACCATGAAACATTCCTGACAGAAAGCAAAATTAGGACAAAATATTGTGTAAAAGCACTGGACAAAAAACAAAATTAAGAGCACAATCCTAACCTAGAGTTAGGCCAGCACAATTAGGCCAGCAAAATTTGACTGGCACATCTTAAAGCATGTTTGGAGTACTCAGAGAGGTAAGCACACAAACATGCGCCATCCTCCCTGACTCCAAGAGTTTTACGGTGACACGCTTTACGGTGGCTCTTGTGCCAGCCAAAATTTGCTGGCCTAACATGTGCCGGCCTAAATCCAGGTTAGGATTGCGCTCTAAAAGAAAAACCCTCATTTGAAAATTCAAACTGTGAACACTAACAAAAGGAATATAGCAAGACTAATGTCTGCAGCTTCCAAGATGGCTGCTCCCAGCTTTCCAGGATCCACATGACATTAGGTCATGACCCACCAAGTGGGTCACGACCCACAGTTTGAGAAACGCTGTGACTTCTAAGGATTCACTATTATACGTTCATTATTAGTCTAATTAGTTTCTTGTCTATACGATAGGCAAATGGCCTGCCACTTTTCCACTCCAAATTACTGCCTCCTAAGGCTATTTTCTATTTCAAAGAAAATAGAGAAAAAGGGATACACAACGGTGTTGGTCACATCTAGCCAGCGGCATCATGCTGCCGGAACGCTGGGCAGGAGGAACAGGTGAGCGGCAGCCGGGGCGGGGAAGAGGGCGAAACGGAGCGGTACTGCCCAGCGTTCCGGCAGCATGACGCCGCTGCACCTAGCCCATTCTGTGTTCTTCATCATTGCTGTTGCAAGCCTCATCTCTTCTTCATTTTTATAGGGTGATGGTACAAAGGGCACACCATTTCATTGTACTGTGTTGTAGTCATCATGCAATGAAGTTTCCTTCCAAATTTCAAGTTTCTCCTCCAAATTCATCCTCAGGTCAGTGAGAACTGTATGCTGAACTATTAGACATTGGCCGTCTCTGTTTTTGCTGTTTTCACACTATTTGAGATATTTCAGAATTTTTCAAGTGTCAAGCCTCATACATTTCAAATATGCCTTTCAGCCACCCAGATACTTCCGCCCCCCCTCATTACTGGAGACGAGTTAAATTCGTTGTTGGAGAGATAACTATATGGGTGCAGTTCTCATTTACCCAGAATATTAGTCTATTACTTTACCATTTATAGGCAATAAAGCAGCTGTGCTAGGCATTTGCCAGTTGTTAATTGTGGATTTTTATTTATTTTTTTAAAAAGGTAATGTATGTGCTAAAGGCTCTAAAGATTGAGCAGTAGAAAAATCCTATGAAATAAATATACATGCCAAAACATGTATGCCAAAACAAAAGACTATGGCTGTTATAAGTGCTGTATGGTGAAATGAATGGCTGGGGAGGCACTTGCTGTGATGCTGCAAGGTATTCTGGGAACTACCCAGAAGCTGCAGAGCAGGAGGGGAGGCTAAGGCTATATTCATTGGAGTATATGACAAGTGAGGCTCTGCCTCTCCTGCCCCCTCTGAGCACAAGTCCTGGTCTGTTATCCATCAGTTCACCCCACTTCCTCTTCTAAGACTGGTATCCAGTGGTGTCCCTACAGGGGGGGCAGAGCTCTCCGTTTTGCAAGGAGCCTTACTCTGCCATGTAAATCGCTCCTCTCCCTTGCTGCTGTAGCCAATAAACAATGCCAAGATACTGCTTTTCCCCATGAGGATTGGCTAAAGTATTGCGGGAAAGGAGCAGTTTCCACAGCAAGGTAAGCAATTTCCTTGCAAAACTTAGAGCTCCGCCACCCTGTAGGGATGCCACTGCTGGTATCAAATGTTTGTGAGTTCTCAGGTGCCAGAGTAGGAGTGAGCCCTGTGTTTTCCTGTCCCAGAAACAAGCATAAAAAGTGACTCCTTCACATGGTTCCCTTTCACCCATCAAGACATGCACATAAGGCTCATCAAAAGGTGCAAATATGGTGAAAAGCAGCATTTTTTTCATAGACTTGGGAAGCAAAGCGTCCTCTTCTGCTGATATTTGAGTCTTGGCAAATGCCCAGCTATGCTAACTACTGCCTCCAGACCTCTTATCTCCCATTGCTAGCAAAAGAATAAGAAAACACTCTGTGTATTTGTGGAGCTTTGACATAGTGCAGAATGGGATCACCTACACATACACGGACAAATATGTGGGTCCTGTTGGCCATGGTGCCCAACCAAGCTGAGAATGAAGCATCACCAATAGATTGGGTGATAGAGTAATGGGCTGATGTTTTCTTGGGTCGTCACCCAGTGGTGTCATCCAAATGATTTAGGAACAGGTACTCACTTTTGATTGGCACTTGTCAGGGTCCGCCCACTGGAAGTGATGTCATAAGCCAGAAGTGATGTTGTGGCAGGAAGTGAGGTCATAGCCGGAAGTGATGTCATGATGCCACCGCCACCACGCTGCCTGCCTGCCTGCCTCCTCACAGAAAGTGCAGGCAACAGCTGTGGGCGTGCAGTACGCATGCGCAGCTGCTGAGCCAACCAGCCGACGGGGCCAGCTTCAAGTGGGTGGGGCCAGCTCAACTTCTAGGAACCGTTACTCACATAGTGGTGCGTAGTGGGTGCATGACATCACTGTCGTCACCTGTCCTGGTGAGGAGTAGGGAGTGGGGAAAGAGGAAAGGAGGTGAGATGGAGCAGAGAGGATGATAGACAGGGGAAAAGGTTACCAGGAAGGAGGCTGGAAAGATTCAAGATGGGGAGGAAGAAGAAGAAGGTACAAGGGAGGAAGACTGGATAGACTGGGAATGGAGGGGGGGAGAATTGCTGAGAGCAAAAGGGAAGTAGAGAAGTTAAGAGGCAGCTGGCTCTGTAGTGGCAACGGGGGGCTCCTTAGCTGCCAAAGGAGAAGGGGAAAGAAGCCAGCTGAGACCCCTGCCTAGCCACAGGAGAGCAAGGCAGTACTCTGGAAAGACTGGCAACCCAGTGAGGGAAAAGTTTGCCAGGTGATAGAATTGCGCTTTTAGTCCTTCTAGATGCTGTACCATGGGATCTTGGGAGGAGAGCCTCCAGATAACCCTGGAACGCAGGAGCTCTGCAACACAGGGGTAAAGGTGAAATAACCCTACACGGATGCTGGCAACCCCCCCCCCCGCTCTTTCTTTTGACTTCTATTACAATACACTGCCTGAATTGTCAGATCATCGCTTCTGTTATTCTTTCCGTTCAGTCCTGCCTACCCAAAACCCATGGATGTAGAGCTGATCCCATGAGAGGAGAAGGGCAACACATCCATGGTTAAAAATCCTAGATCACAACTCTGGGCAGCTTGCTTAGAGGGTCTTGCAATGAAATCAATGTTAGGGCAAACCCTGCAGGAACATTTGCTACACTGTCCTCAATGTTTCCAGTATGGAGAAAGAGAGTATCCTGGATATACCGGAAACCTGTAATTGTAACATTTACAAAGCATGGATTAGGTCAGTGGTATTCAAACTTTTTAGACTGGGACCCACTTTTTAGAATGACACTCGTGTCGAGACCCGCCGGAAGTGATATCATTAACCTGGAAGTGATATTGTGGCAGGAAGTGACATCATCAAGCACGAAGTACTGTCATTGTGATGTAATAAAACAACACTCCTGAAATGCAAATTTGCCAAATTCTTGGACTGCAGTAACTGTATAACCATGAAACATCCCTGACAGAAATCAAGATGAGGGCAAAATATGTGAAAAGGGGTGAATTAAAAATAATTTTTAAAAAAACCCTCACTTGAAAATTCAAGCTGTTAACACTCACAAAAGGAATATAGCAAGAGGAAGGTCTGCAGCTTCCAAAATGGTTGCTCCCAGCTTTCTGAGACCCACCTGATATCAGGTCAGGACCCAACAAGTGAGTCCCGACCCACAGTTTGAATAACATTGGATTAGGTATCAGTGTTCTTCAAACTTGGGGTCGGGACTCCAATTGTCCCTCGTTTGTGGGGTTGCAGCGAAGTTGAAGACTACTGGACTAGAGCACTATCAGGTAAAGGGGGAGGCATCTGGTACCAGGAGATTGAGTCAAGTCCTGCTCAGGTTCTTAGCAACTGTGCTAAAGTAGCTTTCACTAATGCCATGTTTCCGGGCAACTTTTTCTGCTCCCTCTAATAAGAATATTGGGTTGCTGTGAACAGTGAACTGCTGTGAACTGGGAGAGGACTAGGGTGGGCAATGGGCAGCGACGGGGACAAGGGGGAGGATAGAGTCCCAGGAGGGGTTGGGTGGGACCAATGTCGGGTCCCGAGCAGCGGTGTCATCCTCAAATGAAGTTCCGGAACGCTAGGTGGGACTTACCGTTTGATTGACAGGCTGTCCGTGACGTGTCGCTGCCTGCCCGCCCGCTGCGCGGGCTCCCTCCGGTTGGCGCACCCCTCCGCTGCTTGCCCAGGCGCCCGGTGTGCCCCCCAGGCAAGCGGGCACCCCCTCCAAAGCCAGGGGTGCCCACACAGCAGGCGGGCAGGCAGCGACACATCACGGACGGGCAGCCAATCAGGCGGTAAGTCCTGCCTAGCGTTCCAGAACGTCGTTTGAGGATGACACCACTGGTCCCGAGTCTCATTATTTATTGGGGCCGCAGCAAGAAAATGGTTGAAGACCATGGAGGTATAGCCATTATATACCTCTGTGGTCTTCAACCATTTACTGGTCTTACTGGGGGGGGGAGAGAAGAATCTTCAGAATCACATGCCCTTACTTAAGGATAGCTTGGTGAACATATGCTTTGAATATAGAACAGTGGTTCTCAAACTATTAGCACTGGGACCCACTTTTTAGAATGACAATCTGTCTGGGACCCCATGGAAGTGGCATCATGGCTGAATGTACCATCATTGTAATGCCAGAGCTTTCTGCCTTCCTGAGAATGCAGCAATAAGTTGGGTTATTTCTCAGCCGCTTTCCAATACCAAAGTGAATCCGAAAGGAGGTGCCACAGGAGGTGGTGATGGCATCTGGTTTAGATGCTTTAAGAGGGGATTGAACGGATTTCTGGAAGAAAAGTCCATCGTGGGCTATAGGCCATGATGGATTGTGCAACCTCCTTATATTAGTAGTAGGCTACTTCAGAGTACCAGGTGCAAGGGAGTGGCAACAGGATCCAAGCATCTTGTTGTCTCATGCCTCCCTGGGGCACCTGGTGGGCCGCTGTGAGATACAGGAAGCTGGACTAGATAGGCCTTTGGCCTGATCCAGCAGGGCTCTTCTTATGTAAAGGGGGGGGAAGCCCATTTACAACCTTGACACAAGCAAAACAACCAAACAGCCCTTCTCCTTTCCAGCATCCCATCTCCCCAATATGGCTGCTCTAGGTGCTTTGCAACGCACCTGAAATTGGCTTGCAGCACACTGGTGGGTCCCAACCAACAGTTTGGGAACCACCGATATAGAAGTTTCCCATTTCAATGGGAAATAGTATCAAACTCTCCAGGTAGGGCAAAGAAAGACTGCTGTATTACACAGCTTCAGGTGCTTCTCTTACACTTTGAGCTCATTTGCCAGGTTGCTGCAACTGAGCTGTGTATTATTTCTTCCATAAAAAGTGGTCAAGGCTGACTTCTCTAGTAGATCATGCAAACCCCTCTTTGAACATAACCCCCCTTTTTTCTCTTTTGCTCGTTGTCTTGGTTACTCAGGCCTGCTGAAAGCAAAGACTTCCATTCCCCTTTTCATTATTGGTCACCTTTGCATTACTGTTTTTGAGATGCTGTTTAGAAGCAGGAAGCAAACGGTCAGGAATAAAATGTACCAGGATACAATGAATACGTTGTTGCCTCTCATCTTTCGGAAAGTGCTGGAAAAGCCGCAGAAGATCAGCGTGCTTCACTGGAGTGTTTTGTTATGAACTTCATTTCACAGCTTTGGGATGCTACCTGTAAGGTCCCATGCATCCCATGTAAGACCTTAGTTTGAAAACAATGAACCATTGGCCTGGCTGTTGTTACTTTCCTTGACAGATGGTCTCCGCCCACTGTTTGTCAAATTGGCAATACTCAGTGGTGTCATCTACTCCCCAGTAGACGGTTCGCTGGGCGGGAGTCGGGAGTGATTGACAGTCCATCGATTCACTTCCGGTTTCTTCGCGCGTCCC
>JAJKFI010000017.1:12930343-12953479 GCA_029204185.1 Lerista edwardsae | reverse complement strand
GTTGGTTGGTTGGTTGGTTGGTTGGTTGGTTGGTTGGTTGGTTGGTTGGTTGGTTGGTTGGTTGGTTGATTGATTGATTGATTGATTGATTGATTTTTCCAAGGATTAGCTCTCTGACAGAGAGCTAAAAAGCATATAAACACCCAAGCCAGCCACATTTTAGATAAGTTGGAACAAGTTGCACATCCCTAAACACTCCAGTGGTTAGCAGTCATTGGCCATTTCCCACTGGGGACCAGGGCTGCAAATTGCCAAAAAAAAAACCCTGCAGTGATGGCTGCCCCCCACTCACCTGGAGCTCCAGAGCCCTTATGTGATGTCCCATCTGTAGGGGTGGGTGGTTTTTTTGTTAATCTTTTGGCGGTTAAAATATTTGAATAAAAACACAAAACACTGCATTTTGGTGTCTAAGATATTTTCCAGAAATTAAAATAGACGACTTTTTCCAGTTAGATATAATACTGTGGCTGCATCAGCTGACACTATATCACCTGTATCATCTACCTAGTACACTTTTAAAGCATTTAAAATGAATAAAAATTGGAACTTGGATTGAGAATGTAGAATAAAAACACATAACACCGCAATTTGCTATTTCAAAAAATATTGGGAAAAATATCACCAAAAAAACACACTTCTACCCATTGCACTCCTTTAAACAATACTTCTGGTTTTCCGACAACAACTTTCACAGGGTGACGGGGGCCGGTGGAGGCAGTGGGTGCTGCACAGGGATACTTGCCCCCCTCTGCACAATTGAAGGAACACCACTGGTGATTTTTGACACAAAACAGTGGTATTTTCTACTATCATCACATGATTCTGAATGGAGTCATGCTCACTCTTGTCTATTTAGTGCTGGCACAAAATGAGATTTATCTTGTGCTGAAGACCAGGGATAAGATAAATTGAAAACAAGGATGCCCCAAAATGGCCTCCCTGTGGCAGGATCTGTACATCTCCCCACCGTATTTTTTTAAAGCAACCCCTATATGGACCAGGGCTTCATTTTGCAATTCTCCTCATGCCCACACTCATTACATGAATCAGGGCAGGGAAACTCCTGAGCTTCTAGATGCTTCTGTTTTGGGGGCCATCTGTGTTAAATACAGAGTGAAGCTCATCTCTTTAGTTCAAGTTCAGGAGACTTTTTGGTAATGGAAGAGCTAAAACTAGGCATATGCGGAACTCTCTGGAACCATTTCAGTAGACTTCTTGAACTTCATTTGGCTTCCCTCTATTGACATTTGGGTCGAGTTGATTAAACGGCAAATTTGCCTGTGTGGCATTCTTCCCTGACACTGTTCTCCATCCATAGTGGAGTCTCCCTCCAGACTGTCACTCTGTCAGAAGCATGAATATCACCAGGCAGTTCCAGCTGCTCGGTCTGTGTGAAGAGCATCTGTTGAAGTAACCAACCATTTTTCTCTCCCTCGCGGCCTGCAGGGCATTCACCAGTGGTGCCAGCTCACAAAGGCCGTTCTGTCTCGTTACGCTACTAACAGCCTGTCAATACCGGGGGAAAATAGAGATGACTCTTTCACTGTTTTTAAAGATGTCGCCCTCAACCTATCTTTGCTACTGGCAGGCGGCAGACTTGACGAAGCCATTTGCAGGCCTGGCATCGAAGCGACAGCTCTTGGGAATGGCTCACGGTTTTCATTCATCCTGGGAACCAGAAAATTAAGCCATCGATCAAGAGGGAGGCTTGCTGGGTTAGGATGCTTCCCTCATTGTCTTGACCTTGGTTCCTTGGATGGGCCCTTCAACATTTTGATGGATATTGTTAGCTGTAATCATTCCCTCAAGGTTGTGGGCATCTATTTTGTCCCAGAGATTAGAAGAACAACAACATTTGTATCCTTCAAATTACGCCGCTTTTTGCCATCGGTCGGTAGCCTCCCCTTCACAGCCCTGTCTCAACAGTATGATTTTGACACGGTTTTTAAGTACAGATGCGACAAAAGAGAGAGGAATATAAAAACTAAGGAGGTGACAGCAGGGAGTAGACTACCTGCCATATTGCTCATTCCATTCCAATGGTTTCAGCTGCTTAAGAGGCACACAGAGATGCGTAAATGAATTTGCACCTATCCATATGTCCATTATCCAAGATAGTAAAATCCTCATGTGATACTTTATGACCTCGGCTTCACTTGGAAAACACCTGAGAAACAGAAAGACATATGCACACCAGATCTGTTTTTTCACATCACGGGGCCCAGAAGAAGCAAGTACGGAAACACTGAAGGCCCAAAACTGTTTTTCAGTGTTGTTGTTTTTCTCATGGCACACTGACTTTTGGTCTTCTTCATGACTGTCACCTCTTGGGTACCACTTCAGGCTTTGAGGATTCTTTTCGGAGTTCTGTGGCTCCATTTCTAGGGAAACAGTCCCACTGCCAATGGAGGAAGAGGGACAGACAATTTAGATACCCTAGAAATGGAGCCACAGAACCCAGAGGATTTTTCCGGTACTTTCTACCGCTGCGCTCCAACTCCCATGGCAGATCTTTCATGGCACATCAAAGTGCAGCAGCACAACAGTTGAAAATCACTGGCCCAGAAAGCAAAGAAATGTATTTCTTCCTCATACCCTGACTTTGGTAAGCATCTTCGACTTTGGGGTTAATGTTTACATCAACAGCCCATTTCCGCTGTTCATTTCAATTGCAAAATGAATTCAAGAAGGCAGACCGACATGCATTTTTATTTTTATTTTTTGAATGCCCAGATGGATTCCCAGTGCAGGAATCCCCATACCTGCAGGGCTTTGTCCATCATTCCAAAATGTGCATCGATAATAATTAGTAATGCTTAATTTTGATATAGTGTTTTCTGAGTGGTCAAAGCACTTCACTTGTAAGACAAGTATTTCTGTCCCCAGATTACAGCTGGAGAACTGAGAGCGCAATCCTAACCCGGAGTTAGGTTGGCACAGTTAGGCCAGCAAAGCTCGGCCGCCACAGGGGACACTTGAGTGGTTGAAATATGCTTTACGGTGGCCCTTGTGCAGGCCAAACTTTGCTGGCCTAAGTGTGCCAGCCTAGCTCCAGATTAGGATTGCACTCTGAATCTGAGAGAGACTGGCTTGCCCACTTAGTGAGTTCATCGCACAGGTGAGATCATGCAAACTGATGAAGTCCTGATTCACAGCTCAAACAACTAAAGACAGGTTTTGGAAAGCACGTGGATGGGGGAAAATGGCATCCTGATCACCAATAGGGATCAGTAACCAGAATGTGCTACTGTCAGAAGTCAAGGCTCAGGCGTGGAGGTACAGAGTGGGCAAAAACGGAGCATGTGGCATGACACTGAGGGATGGGACTGAGAGTTCTCAAGTGTCATTGGAGGGAGGCAGCTTACCTGGTTGGTGGCCTTAGGTAGGGTTATCAGAGACAAACTGGGACAGAGTGCCTATACCTTTAACCATTGAATAGAAGAGGGAATTTGGGCAAGTGCAGCTCATCATGGAAGGGTTTCAAAGGCTGCACCTGCCCAAATTCTCTCTTCTATACAATGGTTAAAGGGATAGGCACTCTGTCCCAGTTTATATCTGGTAACCCTACCCTTTTTTCTTTTCTCTGTAACCTTCCCCCTTAAAATGTGCATGAATTTCTTGCTCCCGAATTGCCAAACTGCCATTCCCATGTTTGCCATCTGCAGATGGGGCAGCAAAATTGGGGTCAGGCTATTTCGGTCTTCTACTTATTTTTGCATGGAAGATTATGATCATAAAATACAAGCTTCATTTGTATCTGGAAAGAATCAAAGGTTTCCCAAAGGGCCTAAGTTCTAGAAAGCTTCCAGGAACTCTGTGAGTTATTAGTAGTCATACAAAATATATTGCAATATTTTAAGATTGCTTAGTAGCTTCCAAGCATGCCTAAAATGGGGCATTAAACAGTGCCTTTATTGTGCTGTTCGTTTCCATTCCCTTGGGGAGAGTAAATTATGTACAAGTACGTGTATCTTTCAAAGTGTCATTAAATGCTTCATATTTTGAAACAAATGCTGGGAAGTTGGTATTCAGATGCATGACCTATTCTGGGTGAAGAGGCACTACCAACTCGAAAATCATCTTTTTCGCTGAAAAAGCTATTTCTGCCGGAGTCGTAAGTAGCATCTAAGATTGCTGTAAGAGGAGAAAAAAAACACATTCAATTTTATTTACCTTGTGTATTTGTCTGGATATTTCTCAGTTCCTCAATGTCTCCCCAGCTGAAAAGGCCCTTAGAAATCATCCATAGAAAAGGAAAACTCTTTGTCTTTACATTGCAGGACATCATGGGCTAAATTGTCAAGTAGTGCAAAACAGTGAAAATCTATTGCGCTTACTGATGTTGCCCAACACCTCTTGTAAATTGAATGTGGGAGGGTTGTAGTGCTCACCTCCAAAGAGACAAGTGTTATGACTCAAAACAACTCCTTCAATTTAGATTTCAATCTGCTGTATGCCAGTCACAAGACAGGTTGGGAATTATAGTTTTTCCGGTACAACTGACCAGCGACGAGATCTACAAATGACCTGGGGGAATGCTGGGCAGGACTTATGCGGGGCTTACGTGGGGCTTACGTGATTGGCTGCCCGTCTGCAGCGTTCTGCAGCTGTCCTGGCCTGGGGGGGCTGCCCCCGGTTAGCGCACCCCACTGCTGCTTGCCCAAGCACCTGGCACGACCCTCACTCGTCCTCCGCAGCGAGCAGGAACCCCCCCCCCCGAGGCCAGGGCAGCTGCGGATCACCACGGACGGGCTGCCAATCACCTGGATGTCCTGCCTACGTCCCGCCCAGCGTTCCCCCAGGTCGTTTGTAGATCCCATCACTGCAACTGACCCATGTTATTTCCTACGCTTCTTGTGTCCGACACATAACCATTGCAATGTGTCAAGCATCAAGCAGGGAAGTGAGACGGCCATCACTCTTTTGGTACTTCTAGAACCACGTGAAAGGTAAGTGGAGAAAAATAACTGGGGGTGGGAAGTTGAGACAGACTAACCACTGTTGGGCATTTATTGGGTCCTGTTGCATTCTCAGTTATGTTATTGAGGGTACAGCAGGTTCTGAAAGAGGTTCAGAATTAGATTGGGGGAAAAATTCTGTTTTCCAAGTTGGGCAGAATTATTCTTTTTTTCTGAGTTGACTTACACCCCTGCCTGGGAGGGCGTCTCCCTATTACAATTCACATAAGTGTGCTTATGAGCTGTTCACATATATGTGCACATTCTGATTCATCCCACCTTGTTGCATAGGGTGTGTCCAACTGAACAACCCCCTGCCCAGTCACACCAGCCCATGGGCACCTGGAAGCATTGCACACTGCCCTTAAGCTACTGCCCGCTCATCCTTGATGGCATTTGGCCCTACATCCTTCCAGCCTGTGACATCTCCTTGCACAGTCATTCTTTTTCTTTTCACTGTATGATTGTCAATGATTTTGCCATTATTATCCACTGTTCAATTCACACCGAACACCAAATCCATTCAATGGTAATCATTATTGTTTCCTTCATCCTCCTCCCATAAAGATTTAAAGCCTTATATGGCCTGATTGAGTTATCCCAAGGACTGCTTGTGACCATTTGAACCTTCCTGGGCATTAAAATATGCATCTTGGGCCTTGCTCTATTATTTATTTATTTAATTTTTATCCTGCCTTTCTGCCCCATGGGCACAAAGGACACCATAAAGTATGTTTGCACCACTCTTGGAGTCGGAGAGGCCAGCACACAGACGTGCACCATCCTCCCTGACTCCGAGAGTGGTCCAAAAGTGCTTTATGGTGGCCCTTGTGCCAGCCAAACTTCGCTGGCCTAACTTGTGCCGGCCTAACTCCAGGTTAGGATTGCACTCTAAGATGCATCTCAAATGCCAAGAAAGGTACCAGACGTGAGGCCACTAAGGTGCAATTGTAATTGTACAACTAGTTCCTTGCAAGATCATGAGACTTATAGCCCAATCCTGCCTATGTTCAGTGGCGGGATTCAAATAAATTAACAACCGGTTCTATGACGTCATAGCCGGAGCCAAAAAAAATCCGAAGCCAGCCAAGGTAAGCGAGTGGGCGGGGCCCGGCCATTTAACAACCGGTTCTATAGAACCTGGGCGAACCCCCTGAATCCCACCACTGCCTATGTTCCTCCGCAATGATCTGCACCAGAGTGGCTTCTGCTGTGTCCCTTGGGGAAACTTAGCAGGCAGGAGTGGTAAGAGGGCATGTGCCTCCTTGCCCTGTGAGAAGACCCAGCTGCCACTATGAGTCAATTCAGACCTGTGCCCATGATATCCCTGGCACACGTGTTGGTGGATCAGGCCCAGGGTGGGGGATAGGATAGAACGCATGCTGGCATTGCTGATCTTGGCAATGCTGATCCCTCCCAGGTGCGATTCGCGCCCCCACACCCCCATTACATCCTCTCCCTGCCCTCCCCTACCCCGATCCACCCCTGCACCAGACCAACCAGCTCCATCTGCTGGTGCCAGCTGGAAGGCTCTGTAGGTGCACCATCGCAAAGTGATTTATGGCATTTTTGCAATGACTAGCGCTGATGAAGCGTACGCTCCGCTGGTGCAAGTGGGGCACAGGATTGGGCCATTAATTTCTCTGTCTGTGTTTTATTAGAAGGAAATGCATTTAATGTCTAGTTAACTGTTAAATAAATTCCTGTGATGAAGACAATTGAAACACATTGGGAATCACGTATTAAACAATCATTGCACCTTGATGGCAGGTAAAAAGATAAAGGTTTCCCCACAACTGAATGGTCTAGTCATGACCAACTGTAGGGGGCAGTGCTCATCTCTGTTTCTAAGCCTGTAGAGCCGGTGTTTTGTCCGAGGACAAGCTTCCGTGGTCATGTGGCCAGCATGACTATATGCCAAGGCGCACGGAACGCCGTTACCTTCCCACTGAAGTGGTCCCTATTTATCTACTTGCATTTAGGTGCTTTCGAACTGCTAGGTTGGCAGGAGCTGGGACAAGCAACGGGAGCTCACTCTGTTGCGCAGTCTTGAACTCCCAACCTTCTGGTCAGAAAGCCCAGCAGCAGCGGAATAACCCGCTGTGCCGCCATGTCCCATTGATGGCAGGGGACATTTGCATTTGCAACTTCCCATTTGCAACTTCTGTCCTCTTTCTTTGCTTCTCAAATACCAAACCTCTTCACGTAACAAAAAGAGTGCATGATCAGGTTTTACATGGGTATTTAAGGATAAGTCCTAAGCTTAGGATTTAGTTAAAAGAAGCTACCTACAGGCCACAGTTTCTAAAATATTCTGCCTAGCCACTGGGCAGCACAAGAAAGAGTGATTTCTCTCCGTGATGGAAAGACTGACGCCAAGTCAACCAGGACTCATGATGACCTCACTTAATGCAAAGAGCAAAGGACTAAAAACCTGGCAGAATACAAAAACGGATTGCAATAGTAAGCTTGCTGGGTCAAGAGCTTCATAGAGCAAATATAAAAGAGAATTTGAGACAAACCTCTTCCCTGCCCCATCCCTGCAACAGCTCAGTTTCCCAGGTTCAATCCCTGGCTTCTCCAGGTAAGTCAGAAAAAAGCGCTTGTTGAAAACCCATTGAGATGCACCAAGACTCTGGTTCAATATAAGGCAGCTTCATATGTTCACGCATAAACCCAACATATGGAGGGGAAGCAGGTCTGCTCCCATCATCAGCCCTGTCAGTGATGTCCTCACATTTGGCAGTACACCTGAAAAGGACCACTGTTATACATGCAGAGGATTCCCAGGCCACTGGGAACTCAAATCATGCAAGGCTTGTTATTTGATGGAAAGCCTACACATTGGTTCTCTCTTCATCGCTTCTGCTAATTGTAGGGTGGGAGCTGGGATAGCAATCTCATGAGCAGTGGAACTCAGCGGGGTTCCCCCTCCCTAAAAGGAAATTACACCCAGCACCTTAATGCAGTGGTATTTAGACCGGGACCTACTTTTTAGAATGGCACTTGTGTCGGGACCCACTAGAAGTGATGTCATTAACCTGGAAGGGATGTTGTGGCAGGAAGTGACATCATCAAGCTGGAAGTGCTGTCATTGTAGCATAATAAAATGACATAAAATGACACTCCTGAAATGCAGATTGGCATTCTTGGACTGCAGCAATTGTACAACCATGAAACATCCCTGACAGAAAACAAGATTAGGACAAAATATTATGTAAAAGCCCTGAACTAAAAACAATTCTTTAAAAAAAAAAAAAACTTCACTTGAAAATTCAAACTGTTAACACCCACAAAAGGAAAATAACAAGAGTACGGTCTGCAGTTTCCAAGATGGCTGCTCCCAGCTTTCCCCGACCCACCTGACATCAGGTCACAACCCACCAATGGGTCCCGACCCAGAGTTTGAATAACATTGCCTTAATGCATGCACCAAATTGTGCAAATAACTTGTGAAAAGAGGCTAACAGCAGCCTTTGGGGTTTGCATACTAGACATGGAGCAACTCACGCTAACCAATACATATAAAATAAAACAAACTAGGGACTGCCTTTGTGTTTTTCAGTCATTTCCCCTAGTGGAAGAATTTTCCACTTTGAAACAAGCTGGGATCCAACTTGGTACCCCTTAAAATCCAACTTGGATTTACGTTTCCTTTTCCTATGCTGTTGGCCTGGCCCATCTTTTCATCTTCTGTCTTGTCTAAAGCGAAACTCACCATGAAACTGCAGATCTTACTTCTGCAGCCGCACGAGTTTGAAGCTCCTTGGCTCACCTTCCATCTGAGTTACTCACGCTGCTTGTGATTTGCAGATCCTTAATTGGTGTAAATTAGTAATCGTAGAGAAGTCACAGCTATGCCATTTCGTATTATAAACACCGAAACCCAGCCATGTGTGTAGGTGAAGTACATCCAGCTACTTCCTCCTCCTTTCTCATCAGGAGTTTCTTGCATATAATTCCAGTTATTTGTGCATAAATCACTGCAAACTGGGAATATGAGTCCCTTCCCCATAAAGCAGAGTTTACTGCTCTGTATTAGTCTGAAACACCCCATATCCAACGGCTCTGTTGGCTGCTCCTGTGCAAATGATGCTCTAAATCATCAAGTGTGGCAGAGATCTCTCTGCATCAACTTTATGTACTCCCTGGGCACAGAGACAGGTTTTTCATTTTGGGTAGTGTTGATGACTATGGGCAATGAATCTGTGAATTTACAGTATGCCTCTGTACTCCCCCCACACTTTCAATTTCAGTTTGGTGGTGGTCTTCCTCTTTTGAATACCAATTTTCCTCTTCTGCAGTTCTCATGACTAGGATTCCAAGGTTTAAACTAGTACATTGATACATTAAAACTATCCTTGATTCATCAGTACAGGCCAATTTCAATTAGTGAGGGCACATTTTAATTCGTGAGACTGTGCATTAAGGGCACGTTTATTT
Source organism: Lerista edwardsae (assembly GCA_029204185.1). Taxonomy (NCBI): domain Eukaryota; kingdom Metazoa; phylum Chordata; class Lepidosauria; order Squamata; family Scincidae; genus Lerista; species Lerista edwardsae. The sequence goes on along the minus strand of JAJKFI010000017.1, from coordinate 12,944,078 downwards.
GCTTTTTGGAGCTTATTTTTGTTCTGGGTGTTCCTGTAATTGAGAACAAAAAGTAATTATTAAAGATGCCCGTTCCGTACAATATTTAGTAGTAGTAGCTTTTGTCTGTTTAATTGTAACTTTGCCTCTTTCCTCCTATGACAGTAATTCTCCAATTCAGTAATGCACATAAGAACATAAGAAAAGCCCTGCTGGACCAGGCCAAAGGCCCATCTAGTCCAGCTTCCTGTATCTCACAGTGGCCCACCAGGTACCTCAGGGAGCACATGAGACAACAAGATGCCTGCATCCTGAGGCCACTTCCTTGTGCCTGGCATTAAATTTCTGAGGTCAAATTCTGAGGTAAATAATAACTTGCAACCCAATCTGGGCCTTAAGAACATAAGAAGAGCCCTGCTGGATCAGGCCAAAGGTCCATCTAGTCCAACTATCCCACAGTGGCCCCACCAGATGCCTCAGGGAGCACATAAGACAACCAGATCCTTGCATCTCATTGCCACTCCCCTGTATCTGGCATTCTGAAGTTGTTGTTGTTCAGTCGCTAAGTCCTGTCCGACTCTTCACGACCCCCTGGACCACAGCACGCCAGGCCTCCCTGTCCTCCACTAGCTTCCGGAGTTCGCCCAATTTCCTGTTCATTGCTTCGGTGACACTATCTAACCATCTCATCCTCTGCCGCCCCCTTCTCCTTTTGCCTTCAATCTTTCCCAGCAGGAGGGTCTTTTTAGAAAAGAGTCCTCTCTTCTCATGAAGTGGCCAAAGTATTTGAGCTTCAGCTTCAGGATTTGTCCTTCCAGGGAGCAATCAGGCTTGACTTCCTGTTGGATTGCCTGATTGGATCTCCTTGCAGTCCGGGGACTCTCAAGAGTCCAACACCATAATTCAAGAGTCTCAAGAGTCTCTCCAACACCATAATTCAAAAGCAACTATTCTTTGGCGCTCCACTTTCCTTATAGTCCAGCTCTCACAGCCATACATTAATTATTACTGGGAAAACCATAGCTTTGACTATGCAAACCTTTGTTGGCAGGGTGATGTCTCAGCTTTTTATTAAGTTGTCTAGGTTCGCCGTAGCTTTCCTCCCAAGAAGGAAACGTCTTTTAATTTCAGGCAGCAATCACCATCTGTGATTATCTTGGAGCCCAGGAAAATAAACTCTGTCACTGTTTCCATTTTCTCCCCTTCTATTTGCCAAGAGGTGATGGGAGTGGTTACCATGATCTTAGTTTTTTTAATGTTGAGCTTCAAGCCAATTTTTGCACTTTCCTCTTTCACCCTCCATTCTGAATTAGCCTACTATTAATGTAAGGAGGTTGCACCATCCATCATGGCCTATAGCCCACAATGGACTTTCCCTGCAGAAATCTGTCCAATCTCTTTTTAAAGGCACCTAGGCCAGATGCCATCACCATCTCCTGTGGCAAGGAGTTCCACGTATTAATTATCCGCTACTGCTAGGGATATTGTTTCACAGCATACAACTAGAAAGTCATCAAGAGTAAGTAGTTCGCATTAAGGAGCTCTTGCTCCTGTAAACTAGTCTGAAAGCATGGGCAGAATTTCATTTTACATTCTAAGCTAGAGAAGAAATTCTTGGCGCAATAACTCCTCAATTTGTAAAACAGCCAAGCGTGACGAGGTGGGCAAATTGGTATGCTGGTATGCAGGCAAGTACAAACTCCAGCAACACCTCTAGAAAATAATTTGTAATATCCAAAAGTGCCTTCAAAAGGATTAAGGCAGTGATGTCATCTGGTAATGAAGAATGGGAACGCTGGGCAGGACTTACGTGTGATTGGCTGCTCGTCCATTCTGTTCGGCGGGGCGCCTGCTCGCCGGGGGGATGGGTGGGGGGCGCGCCGGGTGCCTGGACGAGCAGTGGTGGGGCACTCCAACCGGGAGCACCCCCCCCCCGAAGCCAGGGCAGCTGCGGAACGGAGTGGACGGGCTGCCAATCATGCGTAAGTCCCGCCCAGAGTTCCTGTTCTTCATTACCAGATGACATCACTGGATTAAGGTTGCAACCCAGAATGTCTGGGTTGGTGGGGCACTGAAACAGGGCCAGTAAAATATGAAAGTCCCACTCAACGCAGTGGGGCTTACTCCTCCTTAGGCACTATCATGATACCCGGGAGCCTGGCCCTCCCAGACTGTCCCAGGGGTCGTGGGATGTCCCCACCTGCCCACCAGCAACCGCCAGTGTCCCAGGAGGCACTACTTTAGCCCAACCCTGGCACACCATGGAGGAAAATATAATGATTTATTAAAACTAAAGGTTACAGCATAGAGCAGTGATGGCGAACCTATGACACGCGTGTCAAAGGTGACATGCCACAACATGTGGGGTGACACACCAGCATTCACCAACTCCTGACAAAAACTGAGTTTGTGTTAGTCATTTTTTTCATTTTTGTAATTATTTTATGTTTCTTTATATAATATATAGTATCATACTTGATTGGGCTGTATTTTTGGTTTATATAAATGAATATAAAGAATTGTTTCTGTTTTCTTTGGGAGGGGGGTTGACACACCAGCAGAGTCAAGCTAAGCATTTTCTGAAGGCTTGACACGATGAGTCCAAAAGATTCGCCATCACTGGCATAGAGGCTTAATAAGGCCTTTCAAATCAGGCCAAAGCATGGCATAACTACATGATGCTTAATGCAAAATAAGAAAACACCTATCTCCTAGAAATAATTCTCCTAGAATTACATTCTAGCTATCACTCACTCAGCACCAGACAGAACCAGGTGTGATGAGGGCAAAATGGTCTCCCAGCTTCAGATGTCTGAGTTTTTGTTCTCCCTTTTTTTCCCGCACTCACTGCCCAGCCCCCCGCCTTGTCAGCCAGAAGCAAAACAGCTCCTGTTACTGTGAAGATGTCCTTGGGAGGTTTCATTTCCCTGCTAGAGGCCCCTCTATCTTGCCCTGGCCATTGAGCCAGACAAAACAGCCTCCAGGGGAAAACTTTCTCACCGCCAGGGTCCTGGAGGGGGGGGGGAAGACAGGCATGGGCCTCAAAATGGAGCCTGTTTCCCTGCTGTTCATGACAGGCCCACATGGTAAATATTGTAAACCCATTCCATTCTCTTTCCCACCATAGTATTCAGGATTCTCAATGGCAGAGGATGCACTGTGCATTTTAAGCTCTCGTTAGTCAGTCAAGCACATACAGGTACCAGCCACGCGGTATCAGTGATTACATCTAATCTTCAATATTAATATACTTCAATTCCCAGCTAAGCAAAGCATGGCAAGATCTCATTATGGCATTCGTTAGCTCAGCCCCAACGTGTGTGTTCTTCTTGGCTCATGGGTTCTCTCCTCGCTGTGTACCTACATCATTAAAATTTCTTTCTTCAAACTTTGAAAGCAAATAGAATATCAAAAGTAAACAATGAAAGGCACCTGGTTCTGGAATAGACAACAGGAAACAGGAAATTGACAGTCCATTAAGAGGCCAAAGGTTCATATTTGGAGGAAGGCACCACAATTGCTTAGGCAGGGTCACCAAATTGTGCCCCTCGCCTCACCCAACAACACGGCAGGTAACTGTTTACATTGTTTCATAGATCTTAAATAGACCCAAATAACAACCAAGCTGAACTCCTATGTGCAAAGCTCTACCCTTCAGTTTCATTCCTTAATCTACATCAGTGGTTCTCAACCTTTTTAAACCACTTTTTAGAATTGCACTCATGTCGGGACCCACCAGAAGTAATATCATTAACCTGAAAGTGATGTCACAGCCAGAAGTGCCATCATCAAGCAAGAAGTGCCATCATTGTGACATAATCAAATGACACTCCTGGAATGCAAACTGGCATTCTTGGGCTGCAGCAATTGCCCAACCATTAAACATCCCTGACAGAAAGCAAGGTTAGGACAAAATATGTAAATACGCTGAAATAAAAATTTAAAAAAAAAACCTTACTTGAAAATTCAAACTGTTAATACACACAAAAGGAACATAGCAAGAATAAGGTATGCAGAATCTACGATGGCTGCTCCCAGCTTTCTGTGACCCACCTGACATGATAGTGACCCACAAAGTGTGTCCTGACGTACAGTTTGAAGAACACTGATCTACATAACTCGGTCCTGATGGACTTTTCCTCTAGAAATTGGTCCAGTCCTCTTTTAAAGGCACTTAGGCCAGACGCCATAACCACCTTCTGTGGCAAGGAGTTCTGCAGATGGTTTGGCCTGTTTGGGGCAGGGTCAGTAGAGTAACACGCATGGGCAGTCCGCCCTGGTTGACATGTCATGGAGGGCAACAAGCGCACCGACTGAGAGCGCAATCCTAAACTGGAGTTAGGCCAGCATAGTTAGTCCTGTAAAGTTTGGCCAGCACAAAGGCCAATGTACAGCATGTTTGGACACTCGCAGAGGCAGGGAGGATGGCTCACGTCTGTGTGCTGGCCTCTCTGACTCGGAGTGGTCCAAACATACTTTACGGTGGCCCTTGGGCCAGCCAAACTTTGCTGGCCTAACTATGCCGGCCTAACTCCAGGTTAGGATTGTGCCCTGAGTCCCTGCTAAACATAAGCCAATGCCACATTTTGCAGCAGATGCACTCTCCTGCCTTGGCAGTGGTTCTAAACAGCTGGAAATGGCTGCCCTGGAAATGTTTTTTTTAGTGCGAATGATGATGCAATGATGTCATAATGTCACCACCTGGAATCATTTCCAGGTGCAGGGCTTCTCTCTCCAACTAAGTAAGAGGATATCACATGGTACGGGGGGTGACACCCACCCCAGGTGTCACCCGTGCTGGCAAAGCCACTGGGCAGAATTGCACTCTCCCTAAAGGATCAGGTCCAGAGGTATGGAGTCCTATTAGATCCAGTTCTGTGGATGGACGTATAGGTGTCATTCAGAATGCAAAGCATCCCAGTGGCCAGCTCTCTGAAAAGCCATGACCTGATTATAGTGTGCTGACATCTTGCTTCCAAGCCCGTTGCTCTATCCATTGTGCCACAAATAATCAGAGGACCTATGGAAGCCAAGTGCATGTTGGCCACATTAAGTTTGCTTCTATGTGACACTGATAACGCACCAAGCACAACTAAACTGTTTTGCATGGAGGCTCCTAAAAACCTACACTGAGGAACAACCAGAGCCTATACCATTGACTTAACATCCACAACATCCTGGATACTTTGAAACAGATAACCAAAGAGAACCCATTCTATGGTGTATAAGTTTCAATACATAATTATAAGCTCAAAAAGTTTTGTTTATTCCACTGGGGGAACCCCCCCCCCAGATTTCGCAACCAAAATCTTCAGGGGCTGAAATCTGTCTCCTCCATATCACACCCTCACGGGCACTTACATTATTTTGAAGGTGTGATGTTCACTATGGTTTATCGCACTCTTGGTACAGTCTAACTCCTTTATATACAATAATACTATCTCCTTTGATTTATATTGTGTTGCTCTGGCAGCTCTGTTTGCCTTTTTCAATACAAGCACGCGTCGAATTGAAGGCCACAGGGAATTCCTCAATAATAACTCCCAAATTTATTTCCAGCTCCTCACAACGTGCCCGAGCCCTGGGCCATTTGTTACCGCGTCAAAGTCCTGGTGGCAGAATTTGGTTTTCGACATCTGTCTTCAAGATTTGAGAAAAGGCATTGAGATGATTTAGACCCACCCGCCTCTCATGTCGACGCTCCTTGTGATCTGTCATATGTTTACTTTCGCACAGTGCAGATGCCAGGAGATTCGGTGCTTGCTTGCTTTAAGAAAAGAGCGGTTCTGAAGCTCAGCATCTTGATTTCTTTAAGAGCACAGTCCTCACCTGGAGTTCGGCCGGCACAGTTAGGCCAGGAAAGTTTGGCAAACTAGGCAAAGGAGGGGCCGCAGAAATTTCCTGGAACCTTCCATATTCCAATCTCACCTGGACTCACTCCCAGTGCGGGATGCTGGGGGAAATGGCTCCTGCCACAAGCATATGCCCCCGGCCATAATACAGTGTCAAATTAGGGAAAAAACTGCCCTTCTACATAGCTCTTCGGTTTGTGGATCCACTGACTGTGAAGGTTGAAACTCATGGACATGTTTTCCCACTGATAGCTGGGACAAAGCTGTGGATCCACAGCTGCTGCAGAAGTAGATTTTGGTACACACAGGACACTTTCCAGAGCACAATCCTATACCTGCATGGTGCCAGCGCTGTCGCAAACGTGCCGTCAAGTGCGTCTGGTCAAGTGGACCAGCGGAAGAGCATAGCGCCGGCGCAATGCAGGTATAGGATTGCGCTCTGGAAAGTGTCCTGTGCACCGGTCAAGTGCACCGGTCAAGTGTCGCCGGCGCTCAGTTGGCGCAGGACTCCACCGAGGGCGTTCCAGAGGCATGTTGGGGGCGTAACGGGGTGGCGCAGTGGGCAGCGATGGGGGCGGTGATGCACGACGGTCATAGTGCCGCATCCTAATGCCCGTCCCCGGCCAGGGCGGCCCCAATTCAGGCCGCTGCTGTGCACGTTCTCCGGCTCCTGCAAATCAGCAGGGGCAGATCTGAACAGCCCCATAGGGCTGGCTGGGGCTTACCCGGGTGCAAGGGGAAAACTTCTCCTTGCCTTGCGCTGTGCTGCCACCGCCTCCTAATGGCCTTAGGATGCAGCCCTGCTGTGTCAGCCTTACTATGTCAGTGCTGCTTAGGATTGGGCTGTCATTCTAACATGAGCCTAAATACGACAGTGCTTTTTCTGCAATGTTCTGATTTCTTTTTTATATTTAAGATTTTAAAGAGACTTAGGGTACAGTCCTAACCAATGTTCCAGCACAGACATAGCTGTGCCAATGGGGCATGTGCTGCATCCTGCAGTTGGGAGACGGTCACATAAATTTATGTTAACATCAATCTTGGGATCTGAGGCTACAAATGGCTTCATTTTCCAACACTCTGATGTAACTGGTCCTCACACTATACTGGTTTTACAGGTGGAAGCCACCCACAGCTCACTTTTGACAAGGGTGACAGCAACGTCTGTTAATTATCTTGTCTAAATGTTGGGAATGTTCCCATCATCACTGTATGGAACATGCAATGTTGCGTGAGAGTGCCGAGAAGCTGACAGATGACGAATGCATGGCCAATTATTCAGACAGCCTTTAATTTGATAAAAAAGTATTCTTAAAGAAGAAAAATCCCCGGTTCCACAAAGCTAGCTTCTTACTGGCTATCAGAATGCCCTCCCTTGTGCTATAATTTAATGTTTTATAGTCTAGTTCCCACCGGGAAAGGAGGGGGAATTACTGCAAGTGGGAAAACGAGGGGTACCCCTCAGAATGTGACTGCAGGGTAGGACTGACATCCTAGTTCTCAGTAATAAAAACCTAGAAGTGGTCAAGAGCCCAAATACGCCTGAAAGGGGCTGTAGGCGCCATTTAGGGGCTGGCAGGGGTTGGCCCGCCCCCCCTCCGTGGAGCCAGCACAGTGAGGTGCAGCTATTGGCTGCTTTAAAAGTGGAGGCGGGGCAAGCAGGAGCGAAGCGAGCGCAAACGCTCAGTCCGCGCCTGATCAGCAACCCCGCCCGCCCGTCCACCCAAGTACCAGTCTGAGAGTATCTGGTCGCCTTATGGGGCCGGGTAGGAATTTTTTGCTTCCATCCGAATTGGGCAGATGGTTGGAGGTTTTTTCGCCTGCCCCAGACTGGGCAGGGTTTGGGGTGGTTATAGGTTTGGTCACTTGCCAGGTAGTGCACAGGGTTGGGTAGGCTATAAGTTCTCGGTGTCCAAACCAAGGCAGTGAGGTTGAGGGGGGGGGGTAAAAGACAGGCACTCTGATGATGCTTGACGCTGGCTCCCTCCAGCTGAGGGGTCCGGGGCTGTGAAGTCCAACCTGCAGACGGTACTGCTCAGCTGCCTTGCCCCCAGTGGGGTGACAATGAAGGCAGCGATGGGATTCACAGATTGACAAGGGGAACGCTGGGCGGGACTAACGCAGGGCTTCCGCGTGATTGGCTGCCCGTCCGCAGCAGTCCGCAGCTGTCCTGGCCTCGGGGGGTCTGCCCCCGGTTAGCGCGCCCCACCGCTGCTTGCCCAGGCACCCGGCGCGACCCTCACCTGTCCCCCGCGGCAAGCGGGAGCCCCCCTGAGGCCAGGACAGCTGCGGAACGCTGCAGACGGGCTGCCACTCAAGCAGAAGTCCCGCCTAAGTCCCGCCCAGCGTTCCCCTTGTCAATTTGTGAATCCCATCGCTGAATGAAGGGCCTGAGCGGTCTAGGACTGCTTACAGCCTCGAGTCGGACGGTCGCCCAACGAGAAAGGGGGAGATAGGCGGCCAGGTCTGCTTCCCCAGTCAGGACCTGCGCACAAGAGTTTGTTTTTGTTTTTTTGTTTTTTTTTTACATGTATTTATATACCGCCTTTCTTAAAGTCACTAGATTTCTCTAATGATTACAACTCAAGGCGGTTTACATAGGCAGACTTTTTCACAAACCCGAAGGTTTTTACAATTTACAGAATGTTCTATCTTTCAAGAACAACACTCTACTCAAACAGATCTTTCTTTCTGGATTTAGCCTTCTTTCTTTAGCCACCCGTCTGTCATCTGCTGGCTGATAAGAGGCTTCCCTGCTCTCACCAGAGACGCAGCTGCGTTCAGCACACTCCTCCTCCCACGAGGCAGCTGAAACTCAGCTTTTAATCAGCCGCAGTTTGCAAGGTCTGCCGCTCACACAGACTTCCGGGAGTCTCGAGCTCACGACCTTGAGATCTTTAGTTGTTATCTTCGGGCAAACGGAGGCATTAACCCTCTCGGCTAAATCTTTTGTTGGTGATTATTGGTACCTGCTGCAAATTGTAAAAAGTCAATAAAGTGGCCCAGTTTAATTCCAAACACTGTCTGCCATTTTTATTTCATGGGGATGTCGGGCTAAATACATACTGCCAAAGTGACACACACGGCCTTGTATTTTTCTGAGGTGAATACAGAACACTGGGTGCCACTTCTTGATTCACAGCACAAATATTATAATATTACCCGGCGTTGCCCGGGTAACAAAATGATCTTCCAGAGTTTATGAGTCCGGCCGAACCCGGACTCCAACCGTGTTGGGAGCGTCACCTGGACTCGACGCCAATTTTGCCCGTTTTTGGCCATTTTCACTTTGGGGGCCCTGTGAACCCCGGGGGCACTGGGGGGACCTGACCCCCGCAGTGTTTGTCACCAGGCCGCAAGGCACGCGCGTGCCGAGTCTGGCACCAATCGCTCCAGGCGTCGCAGCGGGGCATGGTGGGCATCTTGTTTCACACTCCTTCCTGCCCCCCACGGCATCGGGAGCATCGCCGCTCGGCTCGGCAACCCCGGAAACTACAGATTGAACGCCGATTATGGCTGTTTTTGACCGATTTATGAAAGGCCCCCTGCGTACCCCCACCGCCGGAGGTGCTGGGGGGGCCTGACCCCAGCAGTGTTTGTCGCCAAGCCGCAAGGCACACACGTGCCAGGTTTAGTGCACATCCCTCCAGGCGTTCCAGCATGGCATGGCGGACATTTCCTTTCGCACCCCTCTCCCCCCAACACCAAGGGGGCCCCGAACCCGGACTCCAACTGTGTCGGGAGCTTCACCGCTCATCTCAGTGACCCCAGAAACTATGGACTCAACACCGATTTCGGCTGTTTTTGGCCATCTTCACGTGAGGCCCCCTGCACACCCCCAACCCCAGGGGTGCTGGGGGCGTGACCCCCGCAGTGTTTGTTGCCAGGCCGCAAGGCATGTGTGTGCTGAGTCTGGCGCCAATCGCTCCAGGCATTGCACCGGGGCATGGCGGGCATCTTGTTTCGCACCCCTTCCCACCGCCCATGTTGAGAAGGGGCCGAACCTGAACTCCCACGGCATCGGGAACGTCACTGCTCACCTCAGCGACCCCGGAAACTACGGATCCGACGCCAATTTTCTCCGTTTTCGACCGTTCTCACACGCATGCCGAGTCTGGCACCATTCGCTCTAGGCGTTGCAGCAGGGCCTGGCGGACATTGTGTCTTGCATCCCTTCCCACCCCCCACACCGAGGGGGGGCAAACCCAGACTCCCCCGGCGTCAGGAGCATCGCCGCTCTCCTCGGCGACCCTGGAAACTACAGATTCAACGCCGATCATGGCTGTTTTCAACTGATTTATGCAGGGCCCCCTGCATACCCCCACCCCCAGGGGTGCTGTGGGGGCCTGACCCCCGGAGTGTCTGTTGCCAGGCCGCAAGGCACGCACATGCCCGGTTTGGTGCATATCGCTCCAGGCGTTCAAGCAGGGCATGGCGGACATTGCGTCTCGCACCCCTTCTCACACCCCATGCTGAGGGGGGGACGAACCTGGACTCCGACGGTGTTGGGAGCATCGCCGCTCGACCCGGCGACGCTGGAAAGTGTGGATTTGACACAGATTTTGGCCGTTTTCGACCATTTTCATGGGGGACCCCCACGTACCCCCACCCCTGGGGGTGCTATGGGGGTCTGACCCCCACAGTGTTTGTCGTCAGGCTGCAAGGTGTATGCGTGCCAAGTTTCATATCGATGGGTCCAGGCGTTCCAGCGGGGCATGGCAGACGTTTTGTCTCGCACCCCTTCTCACCCCCTACGCCGAGGGGGGGCTGGACCCAGACTCTGATGGCATTGGTACCGTCGCCGCTTGACCCGGCGACCACAGAAACTACGGATTTGATGCCAATTTTGGCCGATTTCGACCATTTTCATGCGGGGGGCCCTGCGCACCCCTGCCCCCGGGGGTGCTAGGTGGCCCCGACCCCCACAGTGTTTGTGGCCAAGCTGCTAGGCTTCCGTATGCCGAATTTGGTGCCAATCGATCCAGGCGTTCCAGCAGGGCATGGCGGACGTTGTGTTTTGCACCCCTTCTTGCCCCCTACATCGAGGGGGGGCTCAACCCGGACTCCAATGGTGTCGGGAGCCTCGCTGGTCGTCCTGGCGACCCCGGACACTGTGGACTCAATGCCGATTTCGGCCGTTTTCGGCCGTCTTCATTCAGGGACCCCCATGTACCCCCACCCCCGGGGGCGCTAGGGGGGCCCGACCCCCACAGTGTTTGTGGCCTGGCCGCTAGGCTTCCGCACGCCGAGTTAGGTGCCAATCGGTCCAGGCGTCACAGCGGGGCAAGGCGGACGTTGTGTTTCGCACCCCTTCTGGCCTCCCACGTCGAGGGGGGGCCAAACCCAGACTCCAACTGCGTCGGGAGCGTCGCCGGTCATCTCGGGGATCCCAGAAACGATGGACTCGACGCCGATTTCGGCCGTTTGCATTCATCTTCACGCGGGGACCCCCGTGTACCCCCACCCCCAGGGGCGCTAGGGGCCCCTGATCCCCGCAGTGTTTGTGGCCAGGCCACTAGGCTTTCGCATGCCGAGTTAGGTGCCAATCGGTCCAGGCGTCACAGCGGGGCATGGTGGACGTTTTGTTTCGCACCCCTTCTCGCCCCCCACGTCAAGGGGGGGCTGAACCCGGACTCCAACGGCATCGGGAGCATTGCCGCTCATCCTGGCGACCCCAGAAACTATGGATTTGATGCCGATTTTGGCCATTTTCGACCGTTTTCACGTGGGGACCCCTGCGTACCCCCATCCCTGGGGGTGCTAGGGGGCCCCACCCCCCGCAGTGTTTGCCGCCAGGCCGCAAGGTGTATGCGTGCCGAGTTTTGTGCCGATTGCTCCAGGCGTTGCGGAGCCTATGCGAAACATACATACACACATACACACAAACCTACGCTCTTCTTTATATATATAGATGTTTACTCAGAACAGCAAGAAGTCCCATTCTTTCAGTGGGGCTTACCTTCAGGTAAGTGTGCCCAGGATTGTAAGTTTTAACAATCACCATGTAATTATTCCCCCCTCCCACAGCCTGACCAGATGGGTTGGGTTTTGCCATGTTTGTGAATGTTTCTCTGTGTTCATGTTTAATGTTTTAATGCTTTTGGTTGTTGGTTTTTTTACTTAGAGCATAATCCTAACCTGGAGTTAAGCCAGCACAGTTAGGCCAGCAAAGTTTGGCAGGCACAAGGACCACCGTAAAGCTAGTTTGGACGACTCTCGGAGTCAGGGAGGATGGCGCACATCTGCGTGCTGGCTTCTCTGACTCCGAGAGTGGTCCAAACATGTTTTACGGTGGCCCTTGTGCCGGCCAAACTTTGCTGGCCTAAATGTGCCAGCCTAACTCCAGGTTAATTGTGCCCTTGTTTTTTTTTATTGTAGTCTTATGATCTCTACAAGCCACTTGGATATTCGCTTTGACAGGGGAAAGTCGGGGTATAAATTCTTCAAATGATGAAAAGCACGAAGCAAACTTAAGTTGTGAGGCTTAGGAAAGTCCCAAGGTTGCAGAGCTCAAGTAAGGAATCACTCAGACATTTGAATTGGCAAGAACTTCTATATTTCCAGAAGTTGTCTTCTTGCAACAAAGAATAGCAAACAGATAAGACATACAATAAGTGCTTCTCAAATATCAGTTCCAGCAGTTCCTGTAAACAGCTTCTGTAAATCTAGCAGCAGCAATACTCAGAGAGAAACAGAAAGTAGAACAGAATTCTACAGAACTCTGATCAAGGCAGGACTGAATACACACGTACTCACTGAGCTGAACAGACAAGCAACCAGTGTTCCTGGGATTGGCTAAATAGCTTGCAACAGAGATCACGTGGTCTTGTTACTGGGCAGAACCTAAGTTAGAACTACCCTGCACCCTCTGCTGGTCTGCTAGGCCTCAGTGACAAGCCCCACCATTCAGGCCTGCAAATTCCCAGGGCCTTACTTCAACATCCCAACATAAAGAAATAACGTTAAACAGAGGAGTTCACCGCTCATGCTTCTCTGCAACAGCAAGGACACCCTTCAACCTAGTCCCAAGAGCAGAACAGCAGCCATGTTGAGTCAAGAGGACTGTTCACAAAACCCAGCCATCCATTTCTACTAGCAGGTCATTTGTATGGCAGCAACGGAGGGCCCAATCCTGTTTGACTTTCCAGCGCTGATGCAGCTGTGCCAATGGGGCATGTACTGTATTCTGCAGTGGGTGGGTGTTCATGGAGGCCTCCTCACGGTAAAGGAATATTTGTTTCCTTTGGGGCTGCATTTTTTTTTTACTTGGATTTATATACCGCCTTTCTTAGGTCACCAGATTTCTCTAATGACTGTAACTCAAGGCGATTTACATAGGCAGACTTTATTCAGAAACCCAAAGGTTTTTACAAATCTTACAGAAATGTTCTCTATCTTCCAAGAACTACAACACATACAGATGGATCTTTCTGGATTTAGTCCTTCTTTCTGGCCACCCGTTTGTCTTCTTGCTGGCTGATAAGCGGCTTCCCTGCTCCCACCAGAGAAGCAGCTGTCTCAGCACAACTCCCCCTCTCACAAGGCAGCCAGAGACAGCTCAGCTGTTAATCAGTCGCAATTAACAAGGTCTGCCGCTCACAGAGACTTCCGGTAGTCCTGAACTGGCGACCTTCAGATCTTCAGCTCTTATCTTCAGGCAAACGGAGGCATTAACCCTCTCAATTAAATCTTCTGCATTGCGGCTGCCTTGGAGCTGGAAAGCTAGGTAGCATTGGGCCAAGAGTGTACAACCTCACAATATTCCTCCATTCCACTTACCATTATTTCCCACTAATCAGAAATCTTAGAATCTCAGGACCAAATGAGATGTGATAACTTTGGTGAGTGTGTTTGTACTGTGTGTGTGTGTGTGTGTGTGTGTGTGTGTGTGTGTGTGTGTGTGT
>JAJKFI010000017.1:12905594-12916723 GCA_029204185.1 Lerista edwardsae | reverse complement strand
TCATGACGTCGCGTGCCCTGGGCGCGGTTTCGCCCAGGTACGCGCCTGTCTGCTGCAAACTATCTGACTGTGTACTGGAAATATTTGACCTTGGACTGTGTGTTTTGACTAATCTGCTTGACTCCTGAAGAAACTTTAATACAACTTCTCTACATGGTACAGCTGTGTGTTTGTGTCTCTTTGCCACTGTGCTGGAATGCCGAACCTTCCACGGCCCTGCCTTGCTTCCTCTGTTTAGATAGCCGGGCTCTCTGCCAAGCTACGGGCACCCGGCAACTGGGGAGTCTCCCTAGAGGGGAGTTAGTTACTGGGCAGTGACATCATTCACAGGCACCAGCAACCGGAACGCTGCTGGCGCCAGGATCCGGAATGCCGCAGGGACGGACGGGTGAGCTGTAGCTCCCCACCCCCTTGCAGCTTCCGGCAACGCCTCCCTGCACCCGTTAGAGCTCTCTTACAGGGCGGGCAAAAACAGCGCACGAAGTCTGCCGCGCGCTGCTGCTCTGTTCCCGCTCTCCCCAGAACTACCGGAACAGGGTCTCGCCCCGTTCCGGTAGGATGACGCCTCTGTTACTGGGGAAACTTCCCAATTATTCCTGTTACTCATACATTGGCTGACGGGCAGAACTACCACTTCTCCTCCTCATTTCCTGAAGAACCATCACCCCCCCCCCACCACACACACACACACAAGCATGCACAAGTTAGGTTTTAGAAGAGATCATAATTTGACATCCAGCATGAGCATCAACAATATGTGAAGATGCCACCTTATCTATACGCGCAAGCTGTATGCTGCAATGCTCGCTTCCTTCTGATAAAGCCGTGATGTAGCATTCTGTCCTCATGAGACACATCACCGGGGCCGAAGTTCACAGCGTATTACAGTTGGATGTATGAGAACAGCCATAAATCTCAGCCCTTTCCTCATAATTCAGCTATATATTGCTCACAAGTCACTGAAAACCCCAATGCATAAACTTAGAGTGGGGAGAGGAGAGGAACCCCCGAGAGCAACTTATCTGGTGGCTGTTTCTAGTTCCTAGTCAATCGAGAGTTGTTGAGGCCCTTAAGAGATTCTACAGTCCCAACCATTCACATAGGCTTCTATTCCAAAACTATTCCCACACGGCCTTCTCAACCTGAGGCCTTCCGATCATGCCTCTTAAAGAGGCAGTAGGCACGCTACATCATTATAATCAACCCAAAGAAACAAATGTGTGTCTGCCTCCAAAGAGAGTTTAGTCTGGGCTGAAAATAATGATATCAAGATAGTAGCCAAGGGCAGAGACAAGCGAGTTTCGCCTTTAAGATTTGCATGTCTGAAATTCTGATTATTTCTGGAAGGCAAGCTTGAGCTTCCCATCTGTTTCTATGACCTGCAAATGTGCCGCTAAATAGGTTTCTATAAACATGCTGAAATGCTCCAGTACTGTTTCCCAACAAGGGGTACTGCTTCTAGCACAGCAACCTCTGATTGCTCAGAGAGTAGGGAGAAAGCAACTGTGCTTTTCGGTGATGATTAATTCCTAGTTTGTAAGATCAGGAGAATGGAGGCTCATTTCTGGCAGTATGTTATCCTTAGGTAATTTCAACTGACACACTTGGCCCCCAAACCCCCTCAAGCTTACTACTGGGGAGAACAAGCACAAGCTCCTCCCACCCTCCCCATCAGCCAATTGGAGGAACTTTTATCAATGACAGCAGCTCCTCCCTCCACACTGGCCAATGAGAGGCTCCTCAATGATGCAAGAGTTCATGGGCCACACACCCTTTTGCAGGTGGCAGTGCTGGGTAGAGCAACAATCCTATGAGAGCCCAATCCTATCCAACTTTC
The DNA here is from genome assembly GCA_029204185.1 of Lerista edwardsae. Taxonomy (NCBI): domain Eukaryota; kingdom Metazoa; phylum Chordata; class Lepidosauria; order Squamata; family Scincidae; genus Lerista; species Lerista edwardsae. The sequence goes on along the minus strand of JAJKFI010000017.1, from coordinate 12,914,886 downwards.
CAGCTCCGATGTAGCCATGCGAATGGGGGGTTTGCATCCTGCAGCGGGGGTGCAGTTAGGGAGATCTCCTCAAGTTAAGGGAATATTTGTTGCATTGGGATACTACATAAAGTATGTTAGGACCACTCTGGGGAGTCAGAGAGGCCAGGACACAGACGTGCGCCATCCTCCCTGACTCCAAGAGTGGTCCAAACACACTTTATGATATCCCTTGTGCCAGCCAAACTTTGCTGGCCTAACTGCGCTGGCTTAACTGCAGGTTAGGATTGCTCTCTAAATCAAATAAATAACTACACAAATAACTACACAAATATTTGGGCAATGTATTTATTTATTTATTTGAAGAATTTCTACCCAGCGATGGGATCTACAGATGATCCGGGGGAACGCTGGGCGGGACTTAGGCGGGACGTCCGCTTGAGTGGCAGCCCGTCCGTAGCGTTCCGCGGCTGCCCTGGCCTGGGGGGGGCTCCTGCTCGCCGCAGGGGACAGGTGAGGGTCGCGCCGGGTGCCTGGGTCAGCAGCGGGGGGCGCGCTAACCGGGGCAGCCCCCCCCGAGGCCAGAACAGCTGCAGAATGCTACGGGCGGGCAGCCAATCACGCGGAAGCCCTGCGTAAGTCCCGCCCAGCATTCCCCCGATCTTTTGTAGATCCCATCGCTGTTTCTACCCCACCTTTCCCATACAGGAGCAAATGCCCAAAGCAGATTACATGGGAAGGCTAGTCTAAATCACCACTTTTCAATGAGGTTTTTACAAATATACAGTATTCCGTGATTCACGGGATCCTCAGTCCCAGATGTATCCTTCACAGTGTGGTTCTCTCTTCTGGCTGCGCACCATCACGTTTCAGCAGGGAATCATAAGTCAAGCCTGGGCAGGTCCTCAAGGTCATAGTCTATTGTTTTGCCGGCTGGCCTTCTCATGCATACTCACACTGGCTAATCAGCTCCACAGAGATTCCGTCCTGCCACAACAGCTTGTCAGAAACTGGCATTCTGTCTCCCATCCAAAAACAAGACCACAGATTCTCCTGCTCAGCTTCAGGCAACACCAACAACTCGACCATTGGTCCACACCTCCTGCCAAGAACTTTGTGTTCATGCTGTGAAGCATTCCGCAATACCCTGTGTTAGTGACAACAGCAGTAAACACTGCACTGATTGATAATTGCTTTTGTTCCTGATTCTTTCTGCAGCCATGCTCTGATGCTACAAGAATGGATTGGGTCACATCAAGCAAGCCTCAGGGTGCAATCCTAAGGCTGGCACAGTTAAGCCAGCAAAGTTTGGCCGGCACAAGGAACACCGTAAAGTGTGTTTGGACCACTCTCGGAGTCAGAAAGGCCAGCACACAGCCATCCTCCCCGAGAGTGGTCCAAATGCACTTTATCGTGGTCCTTCTGGCGGCCAAACTGTGCCGGCCTAACTCCAAATTAGGATTGCACCCTCAGAAAATAACAAACATAAAGGCTATGGCTTTTTGACCCGCTGTGGCCTTCCCTTTGCTTCCTGTCATTGCTATTGTAATAATTATCCAACTTCTCTCTTGGGGTAATTAGACTGCCCTAATTAGGGGTCAGCGTTTCTGCTCAATAGTCCTGCAAGGCTGCAGAACAAAGAATGGTCCGTCAAAACTCACTGGCGTTCCGCTTGTACTCAGGTGGCGAAAGGTGCTGAGGTTGAATATTCCACATCCATTTCAAAGTGCACTCAGGCGATGCCATTCAGCTCCAGCAAAGCAGCCGCTAATGATCTGGTTCCATTAACAAGCGCTTATTTGGGTGGTAAGTGACCTGAGACAAAGAGGAAATGCAATTTTGGCTGCCAATACAATAAAAAAGATGGCCGCCATTACAGCCATCGAGAGGTCATAATCAATGATACTTTTTATTGGCTCAATTCAGCGGCACTGTAGCCAATTAAAGCCGTGTTTTGATGACACAGAATAAAATAAAAGAGTTTAGTATCTTCCGCAGCGCTTTCCCCAATTACCTTAATTTTGGCAAGTCTTAACTCGCTTCCTTAATGTCAGCACGTCAACTCGATCACCAGACAAATGGACCTTATTTGCAATTTCACACTCTTAGCCTCTGCAGCATTAAACCCAGTACAGGTAGTCTGAAGGTTTTCACAAAAGCACTTCCTTGTGCAAGAGAAAGTACGTTTCCCTCTTACAAGGTGGGACTCTTGAGTGATGCCTCAGTAACAGCATTTCAGAGTCTTACAGCACAAACCTATACATGGCTACTCATGAGTAAGTTACACTGTGCTCAATGGGACTTCCTCCCAGGAAAGTGTCTACAGCAGTGGTTCTCAAACATTTTAGCACCAGGACCCATTTTTTAGAATGACAATCTGTCCAGGATCCACCAGAAATGATGTCATTATCAGAAGGGTCATCATTGTAATGCCAGACCCTGCGGCTTTCCTAAGAATACAGCAAGAAGTTGGGTTATTTCTCAGCCTTTTTCCAATAGCAAAGTGATTCAGAAAGGAAAAAGCCTATTTACAACCTGGACACAAGCCAAACAACCACACAGCCCTCCCTCTTTCCAGTGTCCCATCTTCCCACATTTTCAATATGGCTGCTCTATGCTTTGCGACCCACCTGAAATTGGCACGCAACCCACTGGTGGGTCCTGACCCACAGTTTGGGAGCCTCTGGTCTATAGGATTGCAGCCTGAGTGCATAACTACCTTTTTCCTGGAAAATCAACCTTGTAAAATCAGAGTGTGTATGCTGAACTATGTGCTTACAGGGCTATGTAGAGCTGAATGTACAGTAGGTCCCAGCCAAATGGGAAATGTATAGTAGGCCCCAGTAGTGTCATTCAGTAATGATCAGATGGAACGCGAGGCGGGACTTACCCCTTGATTGACAGGGAGCCCGTGATGCGTCGCCGCCTGCCTTTCTGCTGCGGGGGCTTCTTCCGGGTGGTGCACCCCTCCGCGGCCCTCCTCAGCACCCAGCGCGCCCCCCAGGCAAGCGGGCACCCCCTCCGAAGCCAGGGGTGCCTGCACGGTGCTCGGCAAGGTCGCGACGCGTCATCAACAAGCAGCCAATCAGGCGGTAAGTCCCGCCTCGCGTTCCGTCTGATCATTACTGAATGACACTACTGGTAGGCCCCATTTCAAAGTTTTGTAGTACTTTTGTAATCAATGCCATCATATACATATGATTTATTTATTTATTTAATTAATTAATTTATACCCCACCCATAGGCACCCAAGGCGGCTTACAACAAAAACAGTAAAATACAATAAAATTCACAATTTAACATTAAAAAGCAATAATTTAAAAACAATATTAAAACAATTAAAATTTAAAACAACACCAATTTAAAATTTATGACCCCGTGGATCATAAAATATAAGCAAGAGTATAAAAACCAGCCAGCCAGCCTGTCAACAATTAAAAGCTTTTCAAAATAAAGAAGTCTTCAGCCCCCGCCGAAATATTACCAAAGAGGGAGCAGTTCTCAATTCTAAGGGGAGGGAATTCCAAAGTTGGGGGGCCACCACCAAGAAGGCCCTACTCCTGGCCGCCATCCCTCTCACCTCTCCTGGTGGTGGCACAGTCAAAAGCCCCCCCCCGATGATCTAAGAGTACGGGCAGGATTATATGGGAGGAGGCGGTCCCTCAAATACCCCGGACCCGAGCCGTAAAGGGTATTTATGTACTAATAATTTATATACAATTTATGTACTATTTATATGTACGACTTATTATGGATGAGGTACATTTGGTGTATGATATACTTACAAGTAATAGAACAGAATAAAAGAACTGTAACTGTATAACAGAATAAAAGAACTGTAAATCATGACCACTTACAAGAAATTAAACAATTTAGAACTATACGATCCACCTTAATTTCATGGACAAGGCAATGCAATAGGTAAAGGTAAAGGCTTCCCCACGATCGAATGGTCTAGTCGTGACCAACTGTAGGGGGCGGTGCTCTTCTCCGTTTCTAAGCCTGTAGAGCCGGCGTTTTGTCCGAGGACAAGCTTCTGTGGTCATGTGGCCGGCATGACTCTACGCCGTAGCGCATGGAACGTCGTTCTCTTCCCACCAAAGCAGTGCCTATTTATCTACTCGCATTTTTACGTGCTTTCGAACTGCTAGGTTGGCAATGCAATAAGATACATTTATTTGCTTATATTTTATCTGTATTAGGGCGCAATCCTAACCTGGAGCTGGTAACTCACACCCTAAAAAGAGACAAGCAACCAGTGGTGTCATCTAAATGATTTAAGAACAGGTACTCACTTTTGATTGGCACGTGTCGGGACCCGCCCACCAGAAGTGACGTCATAAGCCGGAAGTGAGGTCGTGGCAGGAAGTGACATGAAAAAAGCCCTTTTTGAGGCCTCAGACGATTTTAAACTGACCCAACAGTTGCAACAGTATTCCACAGCACCCTCAGAACATGTTAAGGAGGCCTGGCATCATTTTAAAGTGACCCAACAGTTCCAAAACCCCAGAGCAGCTCATTTTTCAGTGGCAAGGCAAGGCAAGGCTCCGCTCGCTGCCTGCCTGCCTGCCTGCCTGCCTGCCTGGCTCTGAGAACATGCAGGCAACTCAAACATGCAGGAAATTCAAACATTGCAGGGGGCAGAGTCGACGAGTGGGCCGGCAAATGGGCGGGGCCAGCCATAATCCTAGAAACAGGTACTCGCGTACCCCTGCGTACCCCCTGCATGACATCACTGCGAGCAACCCAATCCTAAAGTGTCGGGTCCCCATGGTGCAGCAGTACTAAAACAGCTACTATTGCATCCTAGGGGTGCTATGGCAGCCATAAGAGTCACCTCGGGAGAATCGCAACAAGGACATTTGTCCCCTCCTCTGGGTAAGGGTGCAGGCCTGGCAACGGGCCTCCTCAAGTCTGCATCTTCGATGCAGGTTGTAAACATCATTGGTCGAAGTGCCTTACATAGAAGTACCTTACAATACTTTTGCGACACTGGTGTAGGTGGTGAGGGCTTACCGCCAGCACTGGGCCTGATCAGGCCCTAAGCGCCCAATCCTATCCAACTTTCCAACACTGTTGCAGTTGCAATGCAGCCCCAAGGTAAGGGAGCAAGTATTGCCCCATGGAGGCTCCAGCCAGTCGCGGATCCAGGGGGGTGCAGGGATGGCAATCCGCATGGGCGCCAGGAGGCGGGGGCGCCATTGCACAGAGTCCGTGAGCCATTGCGTGGAATCCGGGCGCTTTTTGGCCCACCGTCCCTCCTTTGCGCCTGGAACGCTCCAAAACGGAGCTCTTCCGGGCGCAGGGAGGCGTGGCGGGGAGACGCACGGGGGCGGGGCGACATGCCGGGGGCACGGTTTCGTCGCCTTGCCATGGGGCGCGCTCCCGGCCCGGACCGCCTCTGGCTCCAGCGGCCTCCTAACCTGCCTTGAATACAGTACCAGTCAGCTGGCCAGCCTGTTTCAGCGCAGGTTAGGATTGCGCCCTCAGTGTCCGTCCGTCCGTCCCCGTCCCCCGAAGCATTACATGGCCTTATCAAGGGACATTCAAGCACCGTCGTTCTAATTCCATGACGGCAGAATGAAGAGCACAGAGGCAAGAACAGGACAGTCCTTTGCTAATGATCTGTTTCTGTGAAGGAAATAAGCGTTACTCCAGGACTTGTGGAGCTTTGTGCTTTTTTTTTTTTTTTCCTTTCCAGGGCTTATATCCTGGAGAACCTTTGTGAGCTTATTACTTTGAAGCAACCATAGGGGGGGGATGCTTTCCCAGAAGTCAAAGGAGATGAGAAGAACTGCACTGCAGCGACATTTAATATACCGAAGCATGACAAGTACAGTCTATCAGCCTTCTTTCTATTCATAGAAGGGAGAGAGGGGGGAAAAAGCATTTCTTTCCGATGCTGCATTCAGTCCAAGTGATTCCTGTATTGAATAGGACAGACTAAAGGAGCCTTTCATCTCTTGGGTGCTCTTATGTGATTCAGTTGATCATGTTGACTGTGATGCCAGGGAGGGGGTGTCCAGCGGGGGGGGGGGAGGCTCCGAACAATGTGCCTTCCCACATTTATTTAATCTCTGCTCATCATTTGGCAAGAGCTCCTTTTCTGAAGCTACTACTTTTCGATCACACCGAGTTTAGGAAAAATGACACTTTCCTTGCGTTGCATAGATATCGTCACTGTTTTGTGAATAGTCCAATTTTCCCACTAGGAAATAGGAAGACATGGAGTCACTGAATGAAAGAGATTCTCACAACGTTTCAGTGCCAGAGATGCTCGGTTGTGTTTTAGGCTTTGGGCCACCAAGCCAGCCCTGTAATGATCTAGAATAGTGTTATTCAAACTGTGGGTCAGGACCCACTTGGTGGGTCTCAACCTAATGTCAAGTGGGTCATGGGAAGCTGGGAGCAGCCATCTTGGGAACTGCAGACCTTACTCTTGTTCCATTCTTTTTTGTGAATGTTCAGTTTGAATTTTCAAGTGAGGGTTTTTAAATATTGTGCTTTGAACTCAGTTTTTTAATATAATATTTTGCCCTAATCTTGCTTTCGGTCAAGGATGTTTCATGGTTGTGCAATTCCTGCAGTCCAAGAATGCCAGTTTGCATATCAGGGGTGTCATTTGATTATGCTACAATGACAGCATTTCCTGCTTGATGATGTCACTTCCTGCCACAACATCACTTCCAGGTTAATGACATCACTTCTGGTGGGTCCCAACACGAGTGCCATTCTAAAAAGTGGGTCCTGATCTAAAAAGTTTGAATACCACTGATCTAGCCGTGTTCTTAAACCTGTGGGTCATGACAGCAATGGTGGTCATGAAGCCTAATTTTTTTTTTTTTTTTGCACAAAGCCTGTGCAAGAGAGGGCTTGGATCCAACCCAATGATGGTATTGCCTTCTGAGAACCGGGTTCTTGATATAATCCTGCACAATTTCTCTATCTTGCCCCACAGCTCCTTAGGCCGGCCCTGCTCAGGCTACTACCTCACAGGGTTGTTGTGAAGACACAAGAGGTGGGGGAAACAGAGTGGTAGGTGTGATGGAATGGGCCGTAGGTGGGCAGATTGAGCCCTGGGAAAGGGTAGGTATCAGCTGTGGAGGGTCCCCAGTCTCATCTTTTATTGATGTATTAATTAATACATTAATACAATGTATTAATAATACATTGATTATTAATTATTAATTATTAATTAATGTATATGGGGAGGGGTCATGGCATGAAAACATTTGAAGACCACTGACTCGCTCTCCCTCCCTCCCTCCCTCCCTCCCTCCCTCCCTCTCTCTCTCTCTCTCTCTCTCTCTCTCTCTGATAGCTGCATATTCCAAGTGAAGGCTGCCTTTCAGAGAAGCTTATCTGCCCTTACTTTCTTCATTGAGGAACAGTGGCGGTTCTAGGGGGCAGACCCCTAAGTTTTACGGGAGGAACCTGAGTGCCTTTGTAACACGGCCCCTCCCCCTCCCCTTCAAAGCCATTTGCAGCTCAGAGAGCCGCAAATGGCTCTGGAGGCGAGGGGTCGCATTACACAGGCCAAACTTTGTACTTCCTCCTGCTTAGGAACACTGCTGTTGAGGAACCCCAATTTCAGTCACAGATCTGTTGGTGACCAAAGGAAAAAGGGACAACAGAAACCAACATTCATCTGTGGCCTCATTTTTTCATTTAAGTTCAACCATGAATCATGTTCTGAAATGGTAACCCAAGAAACTAAAGTTAAAGACATCCCAGACTCGGACGTTAGATCTGAAACTTAACCTCCTGCAAACATTTCACAGAAGCCTAAAGTTAAAAAAAAAAAATCCCAGCTTCCTATTTCTATCAATAAGCTGCTTCAAGAAGGAGCTGTAGCTCAGTGGTAGATCACACGCTTTGTTCGCAAATAGTCCAAAATTCAGTCCCTGGCATTTCTGGGTAGAATAGGAAACAGCCTTATCCAAAACCCTGGAGAGCCCTTGGAAGATCTGACTCAATCTAAAGCAGTGCATATATTCACAGACAAAACGCAACCGTCGGCAGTTGTGTCACAGGTCTAAATTGGCGTTGCCATGTTTACACCATGTGTGCATCTGGCCCAGGATATTGAATGCCTGGCCTGGAGCCATCGATTTTTAAGCAGACTCCATATTGATTTCCAGAGAGATTTCTGCTTCATAGTTCAAGGCAAAATACAGCCCTGGTGCTTTCAGGAGTTCAGGAGTTGGGCAAATGCACTATATTAATCAGGAAAATCAATGGCCTTGTGTCCCTCGACCTCACCCTTGTTTGAGAAAAGAAGTCAGCCTCACCTTTCTGTCTATGACAGATTACCCTTGTTTGGTAGAGAACGTGGTCATTGTGCTGGGCACATCTGCACAGTGGTTTACAAAGGGCAAATGTGCCCCCCGCATGATCTGATTTGTATTTAATCAGGTCCTGACTGAGGAACAATGAAAAGATGTGATTAAATATTAAATCTGCTGGCATGGGGGCAGTGCTATATCATGGACACCGAAGCACTTGCATCTCAAATAGCCAGGGTTCCAATTAAACTATGGTTTTCTTGGCTCACGCTATAGTGTGGAGAGTTGTGCACAGTGATGTCATGCAGGGGGAATGCAGGGGAACTCAGTTCCACTAGTTAAAATTAGGGCTGACTCCGCCCACTTCACTCTCCCTCCTCCCCCCTCCCAATTCCTCTGCAAAGAGCTTTTCTTCTTGGTTGGCCAGCACTCAGAGGGTTAAAGGGAGTGACTCCAGATTCCTAGGGGGCGAAGGCAGTGATGTCATTCAGGGGGAACGGACCAGAACAGGCGTTCCTGATCCTAAAGGCTGGTTCCGGGTTCCCGACAAGTGCCAATCAAAAGTGAGTTCCTGTTCCTAAATCATTTGAATGACACCACTGGTTGTGCATGTGGCTTCTTCTGCCTCCCCCCAGCACACAGCCCCAACCCTGCCATGCTCACACGTCCACAAAAGGATGGAACACCCAAATACCACCTGATCACATGGTTGGTTGTGATCAGAGTTGGGAGCAGAGAAAACGACGTGAGCTCTGAAATGCAGGTGTGCATCACAAACTGGGGGTGTTTGAATACTTATGCGCTAGGCCAGCTCTGTGCATTGATCCAGGGTCGGCTTGGCCATAAAGCAAAAGATGTGACTTGCCTAAGGGTGGGTGGCAGGGGTCCAGCAGATTGGGGTGCCCTTCACACACACACACACCATCTCCTGCCAGCCCCCAATGTGAGCCACATTGACCCTGCTCACTAAAGGTAAGTGGGAGAGAGAGAGAGAGAGAGAGAGAGAGAGAGAGAGAGAGAGAGAGAGA